>CM061142.1:275242208-275310042 GCA_030789695.1 Scilla litardierei | reverse complement strand
GCCAGCCGGCCTTGGCCGGCCACGGCCAGGGCCAGAGAGCCCTGGCCGCGGCTAGGCCAGGCCAGGCCAGGGCCAGGCCAGAGAGGCCAGGCCGACCTCAGGCCGAGGCCTGGCAGGCCTCTGGCCGAGGCCAGGCTGGCCTCTGGCCAGGCCAGTGGCCTGGCCGGCCCTGGCAGTGGCCAGGGCTGCCGCAAGCCGCCCCTGGCCGGCCAGGGCAGAGGCCCTGGCCGGCCCTTGGCCAGCCTCGGCCAGGGCAGAGGCCCTGACCGGGAGGAGTTGCAGACCAAATTATTGGTCGACCAATTTGGGTGTTTTGGTCGACCAATTCGGCAAAAGGTCTTGGTCGATCTCGAACTTACCGACTAGCCCATACGGGGTGTCAAAAGGCCTTGGTCAAACTCGAATGTGCCGACTAGCCCATACGGGGCTAACAATAGTCGTCTGCTATTATTTTATAAAGTTTTTTCTTGGGCTCTACTCCTTGAAGATTAGCCATAATGCTCTACTTCATGCGAGATTAGCCATGTCATTGTGCTCTACTCTACGGAGATTAGCCAATGTACTTATGACGTTGTGCTCTACTCTACGGAGATTAGCCAATGTATTTCAAATTTTTTGAAAAAGATGTTTTCAAATAGGTTATGTCCCGTCCTTAATCGGGATAGCGCAATTTAGAATTCCAAGTCCTACCACGATCCGGCCATGGTTATCTAACCCATGGGTGTGTAGAACAGGTCTCGTGGCTTGGCAATTGTTGCGCTAAAATTCTTTGCGCAAACTCTCACCTATTCCATTTTGAAAGATATGTTTTTCAAAAGTATTTTTCCGCTGCTGGTACCATACGGGTATTATTTCTGATTTCTTTTTACATGAGACAAGTAAGAGGGATAAATTGAAAGTTACTTCTAGATGGTAGTTGGGAACGTAGTGAACTTCTCGATTCTAGAGTAACATTTCAGCTTATCCAAGGAACTTATCAAGTGTTTAAAGAATCGAAACTTTATGCATAGAATTTTGATCGTGTTTTTCATTTTCTTTGCAGTTTTTTGATTCGAATATGTCTACCGCTTCTAAGAACATTGTCGCCAAGCTTAACAAAGGTGAGAAGCTCAACGGCGACAATTATAAACTATGGTCAAGATAGAGTACTGTCATTTTCGGGAGGCCTACAACACTAGGAGCTCATCAGGGGGTCGGATCTAGGGAACTTCCTTAGAGGTATCTCCATGCCAGATGTTTGTGATGGCCTCATTAAACTCATCGCACAATACCCGCCATTTCAGATTGAGATCCTAGAGAGCTTCCTTAGAGCCGATAGCCACACGTCCCTCGACATCAATGCCCTAATTCGGATGTCCATGATCCAAACACAAGAATTGCATGATTATACATGGTTGTATGGGTTGTAATATATTGAGTATACGGTGCTCCCAAACCCTATTGCAGCCCAAGTAGACGTGGCCACCGATTGGATTTTGGAGTCTGATATCACTTGAAAAGGGCAACCTGTTGCTATCAAAGAAGAAGAGACCCCATGCGCAACCCCTTGCACCCCATCACATATCATAGATCACGAGGAGGGTGGCACTTCCGGTACCTCCCATGAGTCTACATACTACCACATGCCCCAAAATTTTAACGCTCGTTTTGGTCGTTTGGAGCGTGTCCTAGAGAGTATGCTCCAGTGGCATATTAGTGAGCACCACTTCTATGATCCCGACATCCCACAGCCTCCACCTAATGGTGGAGAGGAGTGATCACCGCCCTTCAATTCATTGCCATATACACCTCACTTAGACACATTAAGGGCAATGCATCGTTTAACTTGGGCGAGGCATTTCACTTTAGATTCACCTTAGCTTGGGGTATGGCTTCAAATTATTTGATGCTTGTGGTTGTCATTCTCGTGCTGGTTGTGTTTGATTGATCCTTAAGCTAGTTGTGTTTTCTTCTCGTTAATGTGATGGTTGTGCGACCACTTTTCCTTTTATTTTTCTTTTCTTTTATTTTTAACTGGTCGTGCAACCACTTTGCTTCCCTCTATTTTCACTCCACCCTTCCACATTTTCCTTTTATTTCCCATTTCTTTTTCTTTTTATCTTTTTATTTCTCCACATTTCCTCTCTCTTTTCTTCTTTCTTGTTTTATTTTGCTATTTCTTTTCATCCACCACAACCACTTTTATTTTTCTTATTTTTCAAAAAGAAAAGTTGTAAAGTCTGATGAAATGAACCCTCAAGGAAAACCACTCTCACATATCAGTTGTATATACACTTAGTTAGGGTCATTTCTTTTACGTATCTTTAGAAATCCTTCATGGCATGATTTTTTCGCTCCTATCCTCACAGGTTTACTTTTAACCCTCACCCACGAATTAGGGCTAGTTTCCGTTTTTATCTCCAATAGGATAGATTGATTGCTTATTCAACTCTTAGAATACACAAGTTTAGGTTCCACCGATTGCATAGAGTAGACTTAAGCTCAATAGGTTTTGGCCTTGGATATAGTTTAGTCCCCTTTAAGCATGGTGTATTGACATGTTTCAAAAAAAAGGAAAGTTGATGATGAAACGATGAATACAAAAAAAGAGTTTTGAAATAAGTGCACTGTTCTCCCTATCCCACTAAGTAGCCAAATCTCTGTGCCTCAGGAAGCATTGGAGCCTCGCATCGAAAGGTGAGATTTTGGAGAGTGCACTAGATAGTAACAATAAGTCTTAGGCGATTCGAGAGAATATGCTCAAGGGGTCGGTCTTAGCATAATGCCCTTGACTCACCTGAGTTAGGAGTCATTGGCCGAAATCTCATTATCGGAATCTCCTAGGTCCCATGTAGATTAAAAAATGTGTGTATTTCTTATAAAACATGTGTACCACCGTGGTTTAGGAGGAACTAACTTGACATGGCCAACCCTAGAGAAATTAGGACCCAACGTTGTGCTCTCGGGATTTTTACCTTTACGAGTTTAGGAAGAGAGTTAAATTCAATCAATCTAAGCCTATTGGAGGAATTTTTGCTGATCTAGCACTTTTCATGGGTGTGCGTGTGTGTGTGTGTGTGTGTGTGTGTGTGTGTGTGTTAAATCAAACACCATGTTGGAGAGTAGTGTTTAAATCATACGATGCGTTAGATTGATATTATATATGTACTTGGAATGATCCTTAACTTTGTTGTATATATGATTCATGCATGTGAATGGTTCGAGAGGGTGATCTTCGGATTTTCCTAGAAGATTTCTCCCCATTTTCAAGTTTTGTCTTGCTCAAGGATGAGCAAGAGTTTAGCTTGGGAAAATTTGTTTAGTGTATTTTATATGCATTTTTCCACCCCCTTCACCCCGGTATTTTCCACCTTTATTTTGTATCATCCTCGATCGTTTTTATCATTTTTATCCACTTTTATGCTCCATGTGTATCTTTTGCACATTGCAGGTAAATTGGGGTCAAAATGATGCAATTCGATGAAGGGAAGATCAAAGGAGAAGAGACATTGTGGAGGAAGAAGATTGGAGGAAGAATGGAGGAGCCAAAGAAGGAAAACATGACATCACGGTCGTGCGTGCAGACGCTTAGCCGTGCCATCATATCGGCTAGAAGAGGAGGAGAAGCAGCTTCAGTGGCACGACCATGCGGCTTCACTGCACGGCCGTGCATTAATCAAGATAGTATGAGATTTTTTTCTTGTCTTCAGGCACGGCTGTGCCACACGGCCATGCGCCTGGAGTTGCCTGGAGATGCTTGGAGCTTTGAAGATGGATTGACACGGCTAGCTGTGCCAATTAGCGACACAACCGTGTGCAGACGATGGCTGAAGGCTAACCTAGTTCCTTAGGGGCGGCATAGTCGTGCCGCTTTACGACACTGCAGTGCGACTGTTATTCTATATGTAGTAAGCTGTAAAACGAACTTATTATGCTTTGTTCGGGATTTTACTTTGATGGGCAAATTTTGGAGCTGTTTTCTAAGGTTTTCTTATTTTCTTTTGCTGAAGTATTGTGAGGACCTCTAATCTCATTCTTATTTGGATGCTCTTGATTTTATTTGTCTTGTGATCGTCATTGTCATTGCTATTGCTTTTATCCTATTCTCATACCATACTAATCTCTAATGCATACTCTTTGATGTTTCATATTGTTAACCTAAACATGTTTGAGTAATATCTTTGCCTAGGAATATGTAGAACCCTATTGTAGGATATGTGCATGATGGATTGCCCCAAATATTGATCCAAATGAGATATAGTCAATGAATGGGTTTGGATGTGATTCAATATCAATCCATCTTATTAGTAGGATACAAAATCTTAATCACCGACAAAAAATCGGGGTTTTGGTTTGATGCCCCTAATGAAGGATTGACTATCTAAAGTTAGTCATTGACAAAACATCGACATAATTATTAGAACTACCTAGATCAGAGTTATCGACGAGACATCGAATCCCCTATTGGGATCTAACCCATTTTCTGAGTCCTCTCTCACGGTTAGACATTAAGAGGATGAGGATTGAGATTGAACCCTCATCGATGATCTTAACCCGTTGGATTAAGAAGCTAGATCCATCTCGCCCGTAACATACAATAGTGGTGACACATTAGCCATAGCGTTTCTCCCATTTGATATTCCCCTAGTTCGATCACCATCTCACCTTCGAGGTATCACCCATGTAGCTATATAAAACCCGACACGAATCCTTGATCAAGTCACTGCTTCTTGTGTTCGACACCCGCTTGCTACAACACACGTATGCTTGTCGAACAAACACAAAACTCCTAACAAGGCTATTAGGCTTATTCTGTAGGCTTGTACTTGGGCTTGTCAGTTAAAGTAAATAATAAAACCAGCTATGGGTCAGCCCAATGTAGTAACACATGATACACGGTATGATCCTAATTTCAAAATATTTCTACACTTTCAAGATTATGCTAAAAGTTGGTAATCATTAGAAAATTCAAAATGTACTCTTTTGTTGATATGTTGATTCAGCTTGTATTGACTCTTTTTGTTTCAATTGCAAACACAGAAATATCATTTTAAATGATGAAACTTATAAAAACACCATTACACAATGAGATGAATTGCTTGTTAATAACATATTACTTTATATTGAAAAATAAATTACTTATCGTCTTGATATAGAAGAAATAGTAGATCAATTCGGTTAACGAGAAGTTTGTAGAGTTCGAATTAGATAACCTCTTGTTAATTGTTATATATCACATTTTGAAAATACATATGATATTGTTGACGGATGGAAGCTTCGAACAATGAGGTGGAGCCGACGTGGACATCTCTGATGACGTGGACCTTCGTCGGCTGAAGAGTGAGCCCCGTGGTGGTTGGAACCCGGGTCAAAGAGAGTCAAGTCTGAGCTACTGAGAGAAAGCCCGACTGTAACGACCACTTTTCGTCGTACGTTGTTCGTGCACGTGCTTTTGGCCGTGCACGTGTTTGCTTTAGACTTTATTTGTTTGTGAACACTTTTGTGTGATATGCCGTTGCGAACGTCTCTGAGAGTATTAAATGGTGGCACTATATTGGAACGACGTTCTCGAGTCTTTTTTCCACAATTTGATCTTACCCGATGAGACGTGACGATTCTCACTCTTGACGGGAGACGTTTCTATTTTTAGTTCCGTCGTCCGACGTCGAAACTGAGATCCGTCTTCTTAGTTAGCTCACATTCGTCGCCACGATCACCCCGATATTTATTTTATAATTTTTGGAGTTCATTTGACCACTTTTATAATTTTTACAAGTTTTATAATATTTTTAATAATTTATTTTTAAATTAATTTCGGCCAAATAAAATTTATTTGAGTTTTAAACGTTTTAAAGAATTTTTGAGCCAATTTCCAGCTCATTTGGACCAGGTCAAATCCTAGAATGGGTTGGAGAAGTTTAAATTCAAATTTCAAATCTTTTTGAATTCTAATCCTATTAGATTTAGCCCTAGACCAAGTCAACCCACCTATACTATATAAGCAACCCCTAGCAAGTCCTATTTTCCAAAGAAATTAGCCCTAGCCTCTTCCAAACTCATTTTGGACGTTGCGACGAATCGTCGCAACGTTGCGACGTTCAGCACCCCGCACGACCGAGGAAATCCCCCGCATCCACCCGCTCTGACCGGCCGCCCCGCCCGCATTCTCGTCGCTCCGCACCACAGCACCAACCCCGCCCGCTCCCCCGCTTGACCGATAGGGCCTCTCGGTCAGACCGAGAGACCCGCCCGACCATCCGCACCGCACCGACCCGCTGCCGTGCCGCTCTGTCGCCCCGCTCCGCTCCGTGCCCGACCGAAGGCCCCGCCCGCTGTGACCGAGCGCCCGAGCGCTGCAGCGTTGCAACGCTGTCCCGCCCGCTTCCAAGCGAACGACCGAGGATCTCCATCGGTCTGACCGAAGGAAACGACCGCCCCCGCTGCTGCGACCGACCCCCAACGTTGCAACAGCGCCGCCCCCGTGTCTGACCGAGCCAAGCCCCCGCATTGGCTGTGTACGACCGACGGCCACTTGTCGCAACCCCGCATCCGTCGCACCGCTTGCCTCCGTGGGCCCCCCAAGTTCTCCAGAGTTATTGTGGGTTCCCCAAAGGTCCCTAGGACTACTGTGGGCCCAACTTTGGTACGTTCTCTTCGACGACTTGCCGCGTACGACGTCGTCGCACGTCGTAGCCCGTCGTCGCACGTACGAGCTTTGGAATCTGGAATCGTCGCCCGGGTTATTTTCTCTGAAATTCCAGCGAGGAATCTAATTGGAATCTGGACTTGGAGCGCGATCTTATTATTCCAACCCCCGGCGTCGCTACCCGACGCCGGTGTAGCTTTCGCGTCGTGTTGAGGTAACGTTTTGCACCCCTAGGACCCCCAACCCAATTGCATGCTAATAAAGACTAAAAATCAGTATTTTAAAGTATTTTAAATGTTTTAGAAATCACTAATCAAGATTAATAAAACGGATGTAGGCCGGTGGACTTGTGCACGTAGGAATCGTGACTTTGGACTCGTTGGACGGTGTTTTCTTGACGTGATAATTGCAGGCAAGTGAAACTTGCCAACTCTTGTGTAGGGCCATGTTTTTAGGCCACTTACTTGTTTTTAGCGTAAAAGAGACTAGTCAGTGAAATGATAGCTGGCTAGGCGCCTACTTGATCTAGTTTGACAACGAAACTAGATCCGTCACCTAAATGATCTAGCTTGACAACGAAGCTAGATCCAACCCCTTAAAATTTGTGTTCATGCATGCTAAAATGTCACGTTTACTTTCCTTACCTGTACGCTTTACTTTAACTGCCATGTCATGTCATCCATGCATTGAATGTTGCATTCGTAGCACACGCTACATACTTGTACTTGCTTGTCCCGGGCTAGGTGCACCCCTATGCCATACTAGTTAAAGACACTTCCTGGCTCGTGATCCAGAAGAGAGCATTACCGTTCGGGGGTAAGGCCCTGGCTCGACACACGTGGAGGGGTAGGGTTGAGCGACCACTCAGCGTAAAAGTGTGCCCGTACAGCCTCTTTAGCTGTAAGGCGTGAACTCTGTGCACGAGGTGCTTACTTTTATTGTCTTGTACTTGTCTTGTGAATGTCATGCCATGCTCGTGCTTTTCCTCGCTTTACTTTACCTATTGCACTCATACTTTAACTGCCATGTCATTGCATCATGCTAGAACTTTTAGGTTGCTCTTACTTGTACTTTCAGTTTCACTTGCACAAGTCTCTTGTAGACTTGCTGACATGTGCCCCTTGCTCTTTTGGGTGTCACATGTTAGACCCTGAGCCAGAGACAGACGTTGCTGAGTACGTGATGTGTTGCTGACGCTAAGTCTGAATCCATGATTTCCCAGGAGGATTTTGGTGGACACCGGTGACCATGCTTTGAGTCTTTGTTGAGCTTTATTTTGTTTTAAGCCTTTTGTTAGTTTTTGGTGCGTAGCACCGTCGTTTGTACTTTGTACTTTTGTTGGCCATGTTTGGGCCTTTAGACTCTTTTATTTGTAGCCTGGTGGCTTTTCTGCGTTGTTGAGATTTATTATTATGGATATTTTGAGATGTTTCTTTTGTCTCTTTCGTTATTATTATTTTTGTTTCGTTTCGCGTTGCAAGGACCTGCAGTTTTAAAGTAATTGACGCTTATCGGACTTGCGGCTTTGTAGCTTCAAGTCTGAGCGGACCTTCTCACGCTTCGCCTCCATATTTTTGGGAAGCGGGGCGTGACACCGACCTAACTCTGGGTTTTCTCCAACTTCGCAGAGTTACTTATTGAGTTGTCTGCCGAGCTATCTGTAGCACATGAAATTGTTAGGGGGTCGGATCTGGGGTCTGACCCAAATCCCCTTCGATGCTTAAGTTAGTATAGGACTTAAGGAGGCTCAGGGCAATGAAGACTGACCTAATGGGAGGTCGACTGGCTATTGTCGCATCGAACTTTAGAGGAAGAAATATATAAATGAAAAGTAAGAAGTTTAGTTGTCAGAATACCTTGAGCTTAGTATCTCTGGAATCTCCCCTTATGCTTGCTAATGTCAAGTTTATTTATACTTAATGGTGTCTCCTTAGTGTCGTTGGTGGATAATGGCCTTGCAATAATTGTGGCACGATCATCCCTAAAAGATGGGCGTAACTGTCGTCCCATGAATATACATCCCTTTATCAACTGATCCCTTGGTATTAGGGCCCTCAACAGTCAAACGTGGCTCGGTCCAGATTGGGCAAGCGGTCAGCCTTCCACATGGATTTCATGGGCTTGATGGGCCTCAACATCTCTATTGCCGGATCCTTTATTCAGTTGAGAATATAACTCTCTCCTTCGGAGGGCTGGCCCAATGTTGTAACAATGGCCCCTATCACTTGTACTCAGACGAAGTGTCGGTTGAGGGCGAGTGATGCGATACCTCATTAATTGGGCACAACAGTCGAAGAGGGTGTATTCGATTTTGAGCGCTATCCACCCATATGATTTGGCCGTTGCATCGACGTGAGTCTCAGGACATGGATTAGATTACCGACACATGCCCTCGAATGAAAGGGTCGGTCTTGATCGTGATAGGATAATACACTAGATAAATAAGGAAATGGGGGAGATGAGGCGAATTTTACTGTATAAGCATTCGAAAGAAAACCTTCACCTCCCCGTCATTCCCTTCAACAATTTTCACCATGGCTTCGTCTCCAACATCTGGATCTGCTGAGCAATGGGATGAGATGAAAAGAGCTTTGCTGGTTTTAACCCAAATCTCTCATTCTGGGGGTTCTCCAAATGTGGATGAGGCTCGAACCAGTGTTGATCCTTTGGAACAAGCCAAGGAGGAAGGAGAATGCTCACTTCTTCCCTCTGCCAATCCTGAGGCTTCTGTTCCTCAAGTTGATAATGGGAAGCTTATTGTGCCAAACGTAGTTGCTAGCCAAGCTTCTAGAGTACCGACGAATCAACTTCTGGATTTGCAAAAAAGCTATGTACTGCATCCTTATCATGTCCGGCTACCTCTGACGAGCGAAAGGGTTTCCTTCCATGGTGAGTGTGAAGTGGGAGTGTACATGAAAGCTTTCCAACATGGACTTTGCTTCCCTATGCATTCTTCGTGTATTGAACACATTGGGGATTTTCCTCTGCCAGTTAATGCCAAACCCAGTGGCCAATTTAGTTTACTTCATTGTGCTCTGTATGTTGATCAACGTGGAGCCGACCATGGCATTGTTCAATCACTTCTTTAAACTGATCCTCCAGTAACCTCTAGCTGGTATCTCATCACCACTCGGAGGGGCCGACCATTGCCCTAGCTCCAATCGAGGATGGAATCTGCATTTTATGTCTGTGGCGTTCCCTGGTATGGTGGTCTTTCTTACTCATTGGATGCTCCCAGGACTTGCTGTATGTTGGATATAGATGACATTTGTACACCCTTGTAGGGGATGTACGAGGGAACACGGACCTCGAACGTCGCACACACAAAGTCGTGTGCAAAGGGAATCTGTTCCCTTGCGGAGAGGATCTCTAGATTAATGGGAAAGTCGCATTATATGTGCATAAGTGCATGCGACATATGGCTAATAAAGGGGTAATATCTTAAGCTTATGTTGTACCATGCATATGGTACAACTTAAGCTTATAATGTGCCATGTATGATGGTACACCTTAGTTAAATTGTTCCAAAGGAACAATTACTCCTAAAATAACTACCTTGGGGGCTATAAATAAGACCCAAGGGTTAGCCATTTCCTAACACTTTTGCATGGTATTCTTGCCTTGCATTTCATTCTAGCGAAGCTCTACCGAAATCCTTCCTCTCTCTTTATCCAAGTTCTTAATCTAAAAGTAGAGATTTAGATTGTGGATTTAGTAGCCTTACTCCGTTCGTGAGAAGACTCGATCCGTCGTGGCGAATCCGAAGGCGAAGTTCCGAGACTACCGTGCCGCATACGCAAGCGTAAGTCTAAACTTCATTTATCGATCCTAACGCTGTTTTGACAGGATCCCACATTGGTATCAGAGCCATACGGGTTCGCCCCGGTCAGAACCGTCGCCCCGTCGAAACTATGAACGAGTCGTTGTCTTTTCACGAATGGGTATCCTACCATTACAGATATGGTAGGAACGCTTCGTGACGGAGAGAACGCAGCGGTTGTTCTTTTCACGTTAGGGTCTCCTACCATTACGGATATTGCAGGAACTCTTCGTGACGGGAAGAACCGACCGTTCATGTCGTCAAGCTCGCACTCTTCATGGATGCCGAGTCTCCATTCATAGGGAATGTGAACTCTCTTCATGTGGAGCGCGTAGTTTACGAATTTTTTGAAGAGGGTTATTTTTGGCACACGGCCATTGGAGGACAACTACTTCCTCGACGAATGGGTGCTTCACCGGAGAAGAAGGTGGTAGTTATTTCCATCTGGAAAGATGAAATTTGGTGCATGTGCACCATGGCCAAATGGGCTATGAAGGCCATGCACCCTCCCTCCCCATGCGGAGGGGGTTGGCTACGGCCAATAACCACCACGGCAACCCCCTCCGACGGGGGTATGTGGCCACCCCATGAAAGGGGGGAGACCAGCCATGGCCAAAGGGCCATGACCGGCCAAGGCCAATAAACCATGGCCGGTCAAGGCCAATAAGCCATGGCCCTGGCCGGCCAGGGCCAGGGCCAGAAGGCCCTGGCCGGCCAGGGCCAGGGCCAGAAGGCCCTGGCCGCGGCCAGGCCAGGGCCAGGCCGCCCTGGCCGAGGCCAGGGCAGGGGCCCTGGCCCCGGCCAGGGGCCTCTGGCCGAGGCCAGGCCAGGCCAGAGAGGCCTGGCCGGCCTCAGGCCGAGGCCTGGCAGGCCTCTGGCCTAGGCCAGGCCAGGCAGAGGCCAGGCCGGCCTCTGGCCGAGGCCAGGCCGGCCTCTGGCCAGGCCAGTGGCCAGGCCGGCCCTGGCAGTGTCCAGGGCTGCCGCAAGCCGCCCCTGGCCGGCCAGGGCAGAGGCCCTGGCCGGCCCTTGGCCAGCCTCGGCCAGGGCAGAGGCCCTGGCCGGGAGGAGTTGCAGACCAAATTATTGGTCGACCAATTTGGGTGTTTTGGTCGACCAATTCGGCAAAAGGTCTTGGTCGATCTCGAACTTGCCGACTAGCCCATACGGGGTGTCAAAAGGCCTTGGTCAAACTCGAATGTGCCGACTAGCCCATACGGGGCTAACAACAGTCGTCTGCTCTTATTTTATAAATTTTTTTCTTGGGCTCTACTCCTTGAAGATTAGCCATAATGCTCTACTTCATGCGAGATTAGCCATGTCATTGTGCTCTACTCTACGGAGATTAGCCAATGTACTTATGACGTTGTGCTCTACTCTACGGAGATTAGCCAATGTATTTCAAATTTTTTGAAAAAGATGTTTTCAAATAGGTTATGTCCAGTCCTTAATCGGGATAGCGCAATTTAGAATTCCAAGTCCTACCACGATCCGGCCATGGTTATCTAACTCATGGGTGTGTAGAACAGGTCTCGTGGCTTGGCAATTGTTGCGCTAAAATTCTTTGCGCAAACTCTCACCTATTCCATTTTGAAAGATATGTTTTTCAAAAGTATTTTTCCGCTGCTGGTACCATACGTGTATTATTTCTGATTTCTTTTTACATGAGACAAGAGGGATAATTTGAAAGTTACTTCTAGATGGTAGTTGGGAACGTAGTGAACTTCTCGATTCTAGAGTAACATTTCAGCTTATCCAAGGAACTTATCAAGTGTTTAAAGAATCGAAACTTTATGCATAGAATTTTGATCGTGTTTTTTTCATTTTCCTTGCAGTTTTTTGATTCGAATATGTCTACCGCTTCTAAGAACATTGTCGCAGAGCTTAACAAAGGTGAAAAGCTCAACGGCGACAATTATAAACTTTGGTCAATAAAAATCCAATATGTTTTGGAAGAGCAAGATGTGCTTGAAACACTCCAAAACATAATGGAAGAACCTGAGTTGGGCAATACGGCCCAACACAAGAGGGACCGAGAAGCTTATGAGACTTGGACTCGAAAGAACAAAATAGCACGTATTACGTTACTGTCCGCAATGGACAATGACATAATGCGTCTATTTCGGGAATTCGACCTAGCCAAAGACATATGGTCTGGGCTAGAAATAAAGTTTGGTGGAACTTCGGTAACCAAACTCCGCTCCTTAAATATTCAATTTGACTCGTACAAAATGCGACGAGATCAATCTATGAAAAAGCATCTTCGCCACATGGCGAATCTCATAGCTGAATTGAAGGATGCGGGTCTTACGCTGTCTGACGAACAGCAGATCCAAGCAGTCATTCGTTCACTCCCAGATAGCTGGGATAACATGAAAATGCACCTCACTCATAATGAGTGCATTAAAACTTTAAGCGATGTATCCAAACACCTCGAACTCGAGGAAGAGCGGATTCAAGCCGCAAAACCTAGTGCCGAAGTGCACATGACCGCTAGTTCCTCACATGGAGGAAAGAAGCGGAAGGATAAACGCTTAAGGTTTATGAACGAACGAAAGCAAGAACCGGAAACCTCAAAGAAGACTAAGAACAAAAAGTGGCAAAAGAATGTGCACTCAAAGAAGAAAAACTTGAAGAATATCAAGTGCTTTAAGTGCAACAAGTACGGTCACTTCGCCCTTACGTGTACGGATGGAAGTGATAAGGTAACTTGTAGGGCTAGTTACATATGTGTTTCTAGTTCCATGTTTCTTGCTGAATCTAACTATTTTTGGTTGATTTATTCAGGGGCCACAGACCACGTTGCGAAGGACAGAAGGTTCTTCGTAGAGTATCGAAAGATAACTCAAGGAACAAAGTGGATATACGTCGGCAACAACACTCGTGTTGAAGTCAAGGGCGTCGAAACATGCAAGCTAGTTCTCGACAACGGCTGGACTCTATTATTGCACGATGTCCTCTTTGCTCCAGATATTCGAAGGAATATCATATCCGTGGTCATGTTAATGTCTTTAGGTTATGAATGGAGGTTCTATAAACAAAATGTTGACCTTGTTTGTAATAGTTCTTTAGTTGGGTCGGGTAATGTTTGTAATGGATTGATTGTTTTAAACACTATGTGTGATGATTCTTCTTCTATTAATGAAAGTTTTCATATGACAAATGCTTCTAATTCCGAATCTGAGATCATTTGTTGGCATGCAAGACTTGGTCACATTGGACCAACTAGAATGGATAGACTTACCAAAAGTGGCTTGCTATCTAATGTTTCAAAAGTTGAAATGTCAACGTGCGAACATTGTCTTGTAGGGAAAACTTGTCGCAAGCCGTTTGGAACTGGCACAAGGGCCGAAGGTCCATTACAGCTTATCCATTCGGACATTTACGGTCCAATGAATGTTAAGACAAGACGCGGGAAGTCCTATTTCATCACCTTCATTAATGACTTCACCCGTTTCGGTCACATTTATTTGATTTCCCACAAACATGAAGCTTTATCTTGCTTCAAAAACTATATGAGTTTAGTGAAAAATCAACTAGATCGCAAGAGAAAGGTCTTGCGAACCGATCGGGGTGGAGAATATCAATCAACGAGTTTTAAGGAACTCTGTGATGAAAAAGGCATAGTTCATCAAATAACTATGCCTTATACTCCGCAACAAAACGGTGTTGCGGAAAGAAGAAATAGGACATTGATGGAAATGGTCCGATCAATGATGTCTCAGGCAAATTTGCCCATCACCTTTTAGGGTGATGCATTATTGACGGCAGCATTCATCGTAAACCGTGTACCCTCGAAGTCGGTAAGTTCTACTCCTTATGAGTTGTGGAACAATAGAACTCCAGACTTAAGCATTCTAAAACCTTGGGGTTGTGCCTCTTACGCACATTTATCCTCTCACAAATATGGCAAACTCGGGCCACGTGGGAGGAAGTGTATCTTCATCCGATACGCTGAAAACTCCAAAGGATATGTTTTCGTCAGTCAAGAGGACACTGGGGGTCTAATAGAATTCGAATCGAGGAATGTTGTCTTCTTGGAAAACGAGTTTCCAAGACAGGGTGAGATAAGTCAAGACTTATCCTTGTTTGAGACTTGGGATCAAGAAGGATCGGAACGTTCGAGTGGGAGAATCCTTGGTGAAGAAGAAAATACGTTTCAAACTTCACCAATGGATGATACGAACGATACCAATCCTATTCCGAGTGGGAGTGATGTTATTCCAAGTGGGAGTGATGTCATTCCAAGTGGGAGTGATCAAACTCAAGCAAGACGTAGTAATCGAACGAGGCTAACACCTCTGAGATTTGAGGATGAATTTCCTCAAACATTCATGACATTACTACAAGATGATGACGAACCTGCAAATTTTCAAACAGGCCGTCACATGCCCTGCTAAACATAAATGGATAGCGACGATGGAAGAAGAACTTCAATCCATGAAAACAAACCAAGTCTGGGACTTGGTTGATTTACGAAGGGACGTAGAGCCATTGGGAACAAATGGGTTCTCAAAATCAAGCATAAGGCTGATGGCTCCATCGAGAAATATAAAGCTCGCCTTGTTGCGAAAGGTTTCACGCAACAGGAAGGAATAGAATACGAAGAGACTTTCTCTCCTGTCGTGCGTTTTACCTTCAATAAGCTAAGGCGAGGGTCTATGTTTGGAAATGTGTCCCAAAGATCCAAAAGAAAAGAAATCTATGGAAAAGGTTCCATACTCTAGTGCTGTCGGGAGTCTGATGTACGCCATGATGTGTACCAGACCGAACATTTGCTATGCTGTTGGTATGGTAAGCCGTTACCAATCCAATCCTGGACAGGCACACTGGAAAGCGGTGAAGAGGATATTAAGGTACCTCAAAGGGACTGCGGACATACGTTATGCTATCAAGGCAATACCTTGAGACTCGAAGGCTATACCGATGCTGATGGGGCAGGTGATCTCGACGAGCGAAGATCTACCTCAGGCTTTGTTTTCTTGCTCAGGAATGGTGCAATATCCTGGAGCAGCAAGAAGCAAACCTGCATTGCCCTATCAACCATGGAAGCCGAATTTGTAGCATTCAGCATGGCGGTCCTAGAAGCTGTTTGGCTTAGGAAATTCTTAGACAGGCTGATGGATGCCCCTGACTCGAGCACTGTTCCTATATACAGTGATAGTCAAGCTTCAATTGCCTATGTCAAAGATCCTAAATTTCATTGTAAGACCAAACACATTGATATTCGATTCAAGTTTGCAAAGGACTATGACAAACGGAAGGAAGTAGACATAGGATACATATCCATGCATGAGATGATAGCGGATCCCGTTACTAAGGCGATCCCCAGAGATGTGTTCTTCAAACACTTATCATCTATGGGAATGCATAGGTGCTGAGCTGTATCATGTAATATTTCCCATGTCTATAGAAGATCAAAGTTTAATAAAAGAAAGAAGTTCTTTTATATATTGCATACAAGTTTCTTACAAATGATTTTATACATTTGTGTTTAAGTCACAGCTATATTATTGTGTGTATGTCGGACAGATTAAGGTTGGCTCTCTCACATGAGCAACCGCCTTATCTTATCAGATGGATAAGATAGAGATGAGACTAGTTTAAAGTCAAAATCATTAGACGAATGATGTAGAGTCGTGACTTAAACAAGATAGTCGAATGAAAGATCTGCATCATATGGATGCTTACAAAAGATCTGAGATCTGTATCACAAGGATATTTAAAAGAGATCTCATAGGATTTTTTAATCCTATCTGTCTTATACAGGATGAGAGTCCGGGAATATTTCATGGGTAGTAAGGGGACTCAAAAGATAGGCACTGTGGTGTCTGATCTTTCATCCGTACAACATCATTAAGACATACTCTCCCTGGGAAAGGAGTGATGTTGTAATACGTGTTCATACCACGTATGCATTTCGACCACTGAGTTAGTTGCAATAGTGTTTGCTATTATGTGAGACTCAAAGGCCATATGGGTCTAAAATCTTACCCTCAAGGACTCCAATTGGTTCCTTTAGATTTGACGAGATGATCGCTATCTTAGCGTGTTGCTAATGGGCTATGATAATTCGGCTCGGCGGGGCACGTTAGAAAAGCGAATCAAGTCAAGATCAGAAGGTTTGCAAGAAGAGGAAGATTGATTTCATATTCGCATTTGGACTTTAATGATTCAAAGCTGGCCAGCCAATTGTAATCCAGATGGGATTCAATTGTTGAATATAAAGTATAAGAAATGTGAAGAAATAATCTAGGGTAAAGCATGCGTTGAACTACTCAACTTTGCACCTTCGAGGTCGTTGTGTATCTCTAACAAGTGCACAACAACAGACTCTACGTGCATGACGGTCGCACGGTCTATTTCTCGGTATGATAGATGAAAGAACTAAGAGAAAGACGTTCTCTTACAATCCCCTCAAGTGTGAGTGGGAGATGTTGGATATGGATGACATTTGTACACCCTTGTAGGGGATGTACGAGGGAACACGGACCTCGAACGTCGCACACACAAAGTCGTGTGCAAAGGGAATCTGTTCCCTTGCGGAGAGGATCTCTAGATTAATGGGAAAGTCGCATTATATGTGCATAAGTGCATGCGACATATGGCTAATAAAGGGGTAATATCTTAAGCTTATGTTGTACCATGCATATGGTACAACTTAAGCTTATAATGTGCCATGTATGATGGTACACCTTAGTTAAATTGTTCCAAAGGAACAATTACTCCTAAAATAACTACCTTGGGGGCTATAAATAAGACCCAAGGGTTAGCCATTTCCTAACACTTTTGCATGGTATTCTTACCTTGCATTTCATTCTAGCGAAGCTCTGCCGAAATCCTTCCTCTCTCTTTATCTAAGTTCTTAATCTAAAAGTAGAGATTTAGATTGTGGATTTAGTAGCCTTACTCCGTTCGTGAGAAGACTCGATCCGTCGTGGCGAATCCGAAGGCGAAGTTCCGAGACTACCGTGCCGCATACGCAAGCGTAAGTCTAAACTTCATTTATCGATCCTAACGCTGTTTTGACAGGATCCCACACTGTATACGAAGAAGGGCCCCTTACAAAGGAAGAAGGAAAAGATGCCGCTTGTTTTTTTAGCTCTGCCAGAGCAGGACAGAAAGATGAAGAGGCTTCTATCTCACAAGACTCTGCGTGAAACTGTCTGGGCAGAAGGTTAAGTTCTTCCTCAAGCTCGATTGATGTCATTCTTCCTTAACTCCCTTTCTTCCTTTGGAGGCATGTCCAAACAAGAGTATCAGGTTGAACCTGACCTTCAAGAGGCCTTTTTTTTGAGATTCTCTTTAGGAAGCTAAAGGAAGCTCGCCCCATATTAGGTAGGTCCTCTTGAGGACAGTCCGGATACAGCTGTTGAGGGTTCATTTATGGTGGCCCAAGCTGCCCCCCCAGGCGGGTGCTCTTTCAAAAAAGAGAAGGCTCTGAACCATGGGTGAAATTGAAAGGGCCAAAGCCAGGGAAAAGAAGCAGAGACGTGCGATCGTCGTCACGAGCTCAAGCTCGCCTGTCGCAAGCGTTGCTGAAGCTTTAAATGTGGGCCCCTAAGCGATCTCGGGCCCCAACCCAGAGGAGTCTTTACGATGTTCGAAGCCGTCTCAAGGACCATGCTTTCACGAGGATTCATGGCCATGGGGTGGCCTCCTACCTTAAGAACCCCTGGAGGATGACATTCCTCCTGAGTTCAGGCATATCTTCTTGGAAGATAGGTCGTCTCAAGCTCCAGTGGAGTGCCATGAGGAAGGCCTCCATCAACCCACTTATTCAGTGGGAATGAGTGATTTAGCCTTCTTGAGCAGTGGGACTGCCGACTCGTTGAGACCTCGACTCCCCCTCCCCCTTGGAGAGAGGGCCATTCTGGAGAGGATCGACCATGAGAGGTTGACTACTTACGCAGTTTGGTAGAGCCACCAAGTGAGTAATTTTCTTCTCTCTTGATTATTGTCTGACGTCAAATTAAATCTTCTTTTTTGCTTGCAGGATGCTTCAGCGACCTACCGAATTACGATGGCGTTTGTCGGCTGTGGCCAATTACGAGGCAAATTTGGCCTATAGATTAAAGCGGATGGCCTCTGCTCAAAAAGTCATTGACCAAGCAAGGGCAAAGTTGAAGAGATCGAAACTTCGCAGGGTTGAGCTCACCTCCTAAGTGAAGGAGGTTGAGCAAGAAGTAGTAGAGATTGGGGCGAGGGCCGAACGCGAGGCCACCCTCAGGAGGCAAGTAGAACAACAGTTACTTGAGGAAGTCACGCTGATGAAGCATGTCAGGGAATGGCTGCTTGAGGAGGTTGTCCTGAGGAAGCTAGCTGAATAATGGTTGCTCTAGGAGGTTGCCCTGAGGAAGCAGACCGATGAATGGCTGCTTGAAGGGGAGACGAAGTGGGAGATGAAGAAGGTCGAGCTTCAATCTCAGCTATTTGTCACCCCGAAGGTGCTCGACTTTACAAAAGTTGCCAAGGAAGCATTGGAAAAGTACAAAGAAATCCTCGATGACCTTGAGACATTGTATGAGGTGGGTTTTGCATAATACCAGATGCAAATCAGGTGCAAGTTTCCTGCTTTGGGATTCAATCTTGATCAGCTAACGTTGTGGGCAGACAATGAGCTCAAAGCAAAGGATGGAAATGCCTCAGCCGAGGTAGAGAGAGCAGTGCCCTTGGAAGGTCATCCTGATGCCTCCACCACCCCGTGACTATTGAATGTATAGCTTGATTTTGTACCAATAAATAAAATTTATTAAGTACCTCTGTCGGTTATCTCGTTTGTGTTCATGGAGCGTTGTATAGCTTTTCTTACCCACTCAATATCTTGGACTCGCGTGCTGACAAGAAGTTGAGAGAGTAAGTTGTTGAATACAAACCATTGTAAGTACAAACAACTCGCCCTCGATCATTTAGTTCGGTCAGCCCACGAAGAGCCGGCCCTCCGTTCGTGTAGCCAAGCAGACTGCGAGGGTATCGGTAAGGGCATCATCAATCATTTAGCTTGGTCAGTCTGTAAAGGGTTGGCCCTCCGATCGTATAGCCGAGCAGTCCGCGAGGGTAAAGATAAGCTCATCCTCGATCGCATAACTCGGTTGGCCCATGAAGGGATGTTCCCTCCGTTTGTATAGCCGAGTGATTTGTGATTAGTATCCAAGACGTGGACTTGAACGGTTAGAAAAATTCAAGTCGACAAAAATGGACCTTGTAAAGCACATTAGTCGCACACATGATCAGATCGAGGGAATAAAAGTGTTTGACCGAAATAAATTTTATTCATTGACTTGTAAGGGAAGGTTTAAACAATAGAAATTTGTACAAGTGTTTATTTTGATGTGCATCTCTGGAGGCATTGCCTTGTACCTTCCGAGCTTTTAACCTACTGGATCCTCTTCGCATGATAGTTGACAACTTTGGTAATGGGCAAATCAGGCATGGGCCCCTTCCCTTTGTCATTCTGCTTTGAGGTTCCTTCCTTCGCCTATATGTTGTCGACAAACTTCTTTAGATGGCCATGATTGATCCGAGCTTATATATCTTTCTTTAACGTCCAACAATCTTTTGTGTCGTGGCCATTATCTTGGTTGTACCTGCAATATTTAAGGTCATCCCTTTTATCTTACCTGCTTTTCTATTTGGGAGGTGGTCGATCGAAGAGTCCGTCGCCTTTTGCATAGGCCAGGACTTCAGCTCTAATGGCATTCAGCTTGGTAAAGGCCTCATCAGTCGCACACATCCAACCCTTGGGACTCCTATCTCCTTGTCATCGGTCCCTACGCTCTCGACGGGAGCTGTAATGAGGTCAAGCTTCTCTCCTTGTTTCTGCATGGGGCTTGGATGATTTTTTCCTTTGAGTGACCAACGCCTCTTCCAACAGTATAAACTGCTCTGCTCTAGTGAGGAGATGGTCGAGGTCACTCGGCGATCACTAGTGTAGCGATTTTTCCAAATCCTCACACTGGATGCCTTGCGTGAGAGCTACAATGACTGTATCATCAGTGCAACACTTGACATTGAGCCTCTCATTGTTGAAACATATGAAGAAGTCCTATGGCATTTCTCCTTCTTTCTATTGTAACGTGAACAAGTGGGCAGAGCCTTGCTTCTGCCTTCGTCCCGCCATGAACTGTCGACAGAAAGCTTGGAATAAGCCTTCAAAAGACCCAATACTGAGAGTGGGTAACATGTGTAATGCCCTACAAGCTACTGCACAAGTACTAGAGGGGGGGGGGGGGGGTGATAGTACTTTAAAAATAACAAGGAGTATAATTCCTAATTATAATGCAAACAACTACCAAATCAATTTGAGGAAGCTTAAATTGATGACAACAACAAAATTAACAATGCTAACAAAAGATGTTACTGGGTTCGGATCCACCCAAGTCTCTCCGACTTGTTCCCGGTGATCCTACGTCCCAACCACCCGGATCCCCTCCGGATACTTAGGTTAGAAACCCTAACCCAAGATTTCCACTATGATATCTTGTGAAAAACCTTCACAAGATCAAATCATACATGCAATGGCAATAGTGAATCCCACAACCCGGGATCACAACCTTCTCTCACAATCGAGAGAATCAATAAGCAATATAAATGAGTTTATAATGAAATAAACAATCTTACCACAAAATCATATACCTTGAGTTTTCTTACCAAATAGGTGCAAGGAGTGATTTGTGAAAGAGGAAGTCACCAAGACCTAGCACCACTGAAATGAGCAGCAATGGGTGCCTAGGAGTGATTTGGAGACTTGAATCAAGCTAGAGCTTGAAGGGCTCACCAAGAACAAACTTCTCTCAAGATGGATTCTAGATCTAGAAAGTGAGAGAATGGATTTCTTGTGAGGAAGAGAGCTTTGGAAATGAGTGAGAATCTCTATCTCTTTCAATCTCAATGAATCTCTTAATGGCAGCTCTAACCTAGAGAGAAATGACCAAGGTTCGTATTTATAGGGTCCCATAAAAACGAGTTAGGTCAAATCCCAACGGTTAGAAATCTGAAGCAACTAGTCGGTCAAAGAACAACCACTGACCGACTAGTTCATCAACTAGTCGGTCAGTCAAACAACATGGACCGACTAAGTGAAGAACAGTGAAGAGATTGAATTTCAGACCTAGAAATCTAGTCGGTCCAAGAAGACTTTCTGACCGACTAGTTTCACAACTAGTCGGTCGGTCAGTGAACTTCGACCGACTAAGAGTCAAAAACAAATAGTTTGAATACAAATTGATTTAGTCGGTCCAAGAACAAATGTTGACCGACTAGATTATCAACTAGTCGGTCACCAAACGTTCTTAGACCGACTAACGATAAACAGTAGCTCAGGAGAAAATTAGCATGAACAGTAAAGCTCAACTAGTCGGTCGGTGAGTCAACGTAGACCAACTAACTGTAAACAATACTGAGCAAGAAAAGATTAACTCAAACTAGTCGGTCCAAGAAGCTTTGCCGACCGACTAGATCACCATCTAGTCGGTCAGTTCTTCTTCTTGAACCAACTAACATGCACGAACAAGTCCGAATCGAAGCGCGATGCTTCGAGGAAGTTAGAATGGAATTCTACTAAGATCCTAGAGCTACGATATGAGCGTTATGAAGATATAATTGTAAGATATACTCAAGGCTTAACATTCTATAGATCGAAGCTAAAAGACTATAAATAAAACCTTAAGGAACGGTCTTCGAGAGCTTCGATCAATTCTTCATGACTTCCAAAACGGTCCAAAAGCTTCAACGAAGCTTTAGGCAATGAATACGAGCTTTGAGAAGTCTTGAGATGTCGCTTTGATTGTTCTCGTGAATTTGGCGACGATCTCCAATACTGCGCTCACAAATTGTTAGTTCATGAATTATTTATGTTTGCTCATCATCCAAAACCAAATCCGGGGAGTCCAATATTCAACATTCTCCCCCTTTTTGGTGATGACAAACCAACATAAATAATAATCAAAAATAATGATTCAAATATAAAATACTTACTCCCCCTGCATTGATGACACGTTAATTCCAAAATGAATATATATAAATTGCATCAATGAGACGAGTAAGATATATAATGAGAATTGATTTTTGAAATATCGGATTTTGAAAATCCTTATATATATCTTAACTCCCCCTGAATCTAACACATCAAATTAGATTCTTGGAAATTGAGTTAAATTTTCATTTGCCCTATTTATTATCATTATCTCGCCCCCTTTGGCATTAGCCCAAAAATGGGGGGCATACAACGACAACAACTAGGAAAAGGAAAATCCAACATCGGGAGTCTTAGATATTGACGATGGACCTAATTGACACCAAGGGAAAAGTGATGAAATCAAATCAAGGTGTGCCAAATTGTCCATTATCAAAAAGCGAAAACTAAAATCATCAAAAATACCAAACATAAATTCATTTATTGAATAAAGTAACATACCCTCCAATATTCAATATTCTTGGTTAAATTTGTGCATGGAAAACAATTCTATACAATCATAGAAATATAATCTATTTAACCAAGTTTTTAAGCGTCGAGCGACGATTTCACATATCATAGACATTGAATGAATATTAAATGTGCACGACGAGGTAAAAGAGAACATCGATGTATATATATATGAATACAATGAGTACATCCAAAAAACACATCGACTACATCAAAAGAAGTGCAACATACCATCTATATCAACATCAAAAAGGTACAACATAATCATAGGAACACCATCATCAACATCCAAAATACATCAAATACACCGATATCCACAAAATCAAAAGTACATCAAAACAACGCCAACACTCCATCCTAACCCAAAACACTCTCAAAAAGATGCATCATCCAAAGATCATAGGATAGGCCTCGAAACAGACGATCACGAGGAAGTGGCAGGATCAGCAGTCTCCGTGGGTCCAGTCGAGGGAGTGGACTCAGGCTCTGCTGCGAGGACAGGCGTGTCAGTAGACGGGATCGTCGGGGCAGGAGTGGAAACAGCGACGACTGGCTCAACGGCTGGGGTATCAATAGGAACATCAGCAGGCAGCTCAGGAGCAGGGTCGTCAGAGGGAGCAGCAGCAACATCAGAAGTCTGATCCACTGGTGCAGAAGTCTCTGGAGCACCAGAAGAGGTGCCAGCTCTAGGAGCAGAAGTGGTAGCAGCAGCAGCAGCAGTGGCCTCAGCGCCACGAGCTAAGGAGGTGACAAGCTCATCAATATCCTCATCATCCATCTCCTCATCCTCAGAAACAGGAGGAGGAAGCTGGACGCCCATCAAACTAGCCATACGACAAACTACCTCCTCGGTACGAGCCAAACGAGACTCGTGACGACGAAGTAACCAAACGACATCATCAAGTGTGGTGGTAGGAGAGGGGCTGCAGCAGCTGAAGGTATGGCCTGGGATGCAGAAGGAGTCGACCGCTGCACGTGACGGAGTGCCGCAAGAGATTTCTTGACGGCCGTCGCGTACAGGGGAGGACCCAGGGGACGCTCATCATCCGGAGGCAAAGGAACACCAAATCGACGGAAAACCAAGGTCAGAAGACAAGGATATGGGATGTGCGCAGATTTAGTGGTCTTGCGAATACACTCGAAAGAGTCCATCTTGTCGAGTATAATGCGAGCCCAATTAATCTCGCTACCCATGAAAAGAGCGTAAATCAACTTCAGAAAAGGCTGAGACGGAAGTGAGGAAGATCCATACTTGGGCAGAAGGTAGGATTTCAAGATCAGGTTAATCACCCAAGCATTCGGCTTGAATGATTTGGAAGGGACGCCTATGAATGCTGGGGGGGATAACCTGGAAGATTTCAGCGAGGGTCGGCTGATCGAGGGAGGAGATATCGTCTACAGAGATGTCAGACGGGAGGAGGCCACATGATGAGCAACCTATCAACTCCCCCAAGATCTCTGCCGTGAGGACTATCGGAGTCCCCAAAACAGAAGTCTCGATGGAGTGAGTCTCATCGTACTGACCCCGGGAACGATTGGCATAGAACAGCTTGACCAGGCGAGGATAGGGTCGTGGGTTCGCCTTAGGGTCAAATCTAAGGTAGTCCAAAAGTCCACTATAGGATAACAGATCCGCAAGGCCAAGAAAATCAGAAAACTGAACGTAATGCTCCAACAGCAGTGGGCAGTGCTCTATACGGTTGTAAGCCGCTAGACACTGAGGGTCGTCGCGACACAACGATATATCTACACCGCCTACTGGCATCGGGCCTTTACCCTTAGCCTTACGGGTCTTAGGAGGAGGTGGAGGAGGGGGTGGTGTAGGTGCCTTCTCGGGATGTTCAGGAGTGTATTCTTCCTCGGAATCATCCTCGGAGTCACTATCTGAACGCTCACCGGGAGGGGTAGGTGCACGGAACTTTTTGGGTTTAGCTTTGGGATTGGAAGATTGGCCTGTAGGTTTGGGCTTGGATGTCCTCTTCCTCTTCAACGGAGTTGAAGACGAAGAGGGGGGACGAGTGGTCTTGGCCCTACGCTTAGGTGCGGTCGAAGCGGTCGCGGCCTCTATGGTCATGGGGGATGCCCCAGAGGAAGTAATCGGGAGTCTCGTTCTTAACATGATCGCGGCACAACGAGATCAATCAAACGACATATGATAAGATCAAGCAACCCTAACCATACAAACCCTAAAGAGTGAAATCGAAACAGATCAAACCCTAGATTTCAGTTCAAAACCCTAAACCGAAGAGAATGAAGCCCTAGGAGATGAAATGAAACCCCAGAACTTGAAAACGACCTAGGAGGAGGAGATATACCTAGGGGAGGGTGATCGACGGCGGCGGATGGTCAGAAAAGATGCCGGAGATCGACGGAAGTCGAAAGGTCACGAGCTGGGTTTGGGGGATTTCGAGCAGGAGACACGAAAACAACCGATTAGAAAAGAAAACAATCGGATAGAATTGGTTTAAGTCGGTCGAAACACGAAAAGACATGAATGCCCTAGAGCACTTAGTCGGTCACAGTTCAAGCACTGACCGACTAGATTACGATCTAGTCGGTCGGTCAATGAGCTTAAACCGACTAAGTCAAAACAGAGGCAAAACAAAAATTCTAGGGATAGAGTTAGTCGGTCACAGTAGAATCACTGACCGACTAGTTTTTAATCTAGTCGGTCGGTAAGTGAACTGTGACCGACTAAAAGAAGTCAATGACAGGGAAAGGTCAAAGCTTGAACTAGTCGGTCTGAGTTCACTAGCTGACCGACTAGATGTGCATCTAGTCGGTTGGCTGAAGAACTGAAACCGACTAGAAGAGTCCAAAAGTTGATAAATAAGATCTCTCCACAAAACACTTGGACGAAACATCTTAACCCTCTCATAAGTCATCTAAACTACCCCATAAAACATCGAAATCTCAAATACGACATTCAAATAAGAATTCGAGCAAAAATTCAAACATATCACATAAAATCCCCAAAAATTCAATAAGTCTAGCATGAACGAAATATTGCGAAATATAATAGCATGCAAGATAATTGAATGAAACATGAATCCTATATCTCGGATTCACCCATAATCCCCAATTCTCGACGCAACCGCACAAAGGAGTCCTCCTTTAGGGGTTTCGTGAAAATATCGGCGATTTGCTTTTGGGTTTCAACGTACACTAATATGATGTCCTTTTTAGCAACATGATCATCTAAAAAATGGTGTCGGACATCTATGTGTTTAGATCGGGAATGGTGCACCGGATTCTTTGAAATACAAATAGCACTTTGGTTATCCACCATGATAGGGCTAGTATCACAATGAATACCAAAATCCTTCAGTGTGTGTCTCATCCAAAGAACCTGGGCACAAGCGGCACCGGCGGCAATGTATTCCGCCTCGGTGGTTGAAAGTGATACCGAATTTTGATTCTTGGAAAACCAAGAGACTAGGGAATTTCCTAGAAAATGGCAAGTGCCACTAGTACTCTTCCTGTCGGATTTGCATCCCGCATAATCAGTGTCACTATATGAGACTAACTCATATGTGCTAGATTTCGGGTAAAGTAATCCAAAATCTAAAGTGTAACTTAGATAGCGAAAAATACGTTTAACCGCTACTAAGTGAGAATCCTTAGGTTGAGACTGATAACGAGCACAAATACAAACGGCAAACATAATATCGGGCCTACTTGCGGTAAGATAAAGTAAACTACCTATCATACCTCGATATAGACGAATGTCTGCATCTTTTCCGCCCGTATCTTTATCAAGATGCGTTGTAGTGCTCATAGGAGTCTTTTCCCGGAGGCATTCTCCATTCCAAATCGCTTTAGCAACTCCACCGTGTATTTCGTTTGGTGGATGAATATTGCATCGTTCAATTGGCGAATTTGGAGACCTAATAAATATTTGAGTTCGCCCATGTGGCTCATCTCAAATTGTTCCTTCATAACATTAGAAAACTCTTCGCAAAGAGTGAAGTTAGTAGCACCGAAAATGATATCATCAACATAAATTTGAACTAATAAAATATCATTATTCGCATGCTTAACAAAAAGTGTAGAATCGGCTTCGCCCATTTTAAAATTCAAATCCAAAAGAAAATTCTTTAGGCGATCATACCAAGCTCGAGGAGCTTGTCTCAAACCATAAAGAGCTTTCTTTAGTTTAAAAACATGATTTGAAAATTTTTCATTTATGAAGCCCGGAGGTTGAGAAACGTAAACTTCCTCAACGGCATCTCCGTTTAAAATTGCACTTTTAACATCCATTTGAAATAATTTAAAATTTTTATGGCATGCAAAAGACAATAATGGTCTAATTGATTCTAATCTAGCTACCGGAGCGAAGGATTCTTCGAAATCGATACCTTCCTCTTGTCGATAGCCTTGAACTACTAACCGAGCTTTGTTCCGAACGACGACTTGGTTTTCGTCGGTTTTGTTCTTGAAGATCCACTTTGTCCCTATGACGGTGTGGTTCTTCGATGGCAAAGGAACAAGCTCCCATACCTCATTCCTCTCGAATTGAATGAGTTCCTCCTCCATGGCAAGGATCCAAGCACTCTCTTCGCACGCTTCAACTATATTCTTTGGCTCTATCGATGAGGCAAAGGCACAATTGGCGAAGTGGTGGACTTGCGATCTCGTCTTGACTCTATCATGAATATTGCCAATGACTTGCTCATGGGGATGGTCGCGAACGGTATGAAGCCGCTTGGGAATACCTTGATCACTAGGCACATTCTCAACAACTTCATTAGTCGGGTTAGTATCAATAGAATCAATAGACTTAGAATTATCAACTGAATCACATAAAACATACATAGAATCATCATCATTTGAAATTCTAGAAGTAGTAAAATTCTCATTAAAAGAGACATGTAGTGATTCCTCGATCGTAGAGGATCTTTTGTTGTATATCCGGTAGGCTTTGCTACGTGAGGAATACCCAACAAATATCCCCTCATCCGATCTCGGATCAAACTTGTCCAAATTATCAAATGTGTTTTTAATAAAACATTTTGCGCCGAAAACATGAAAATGTTTAACTTGAGGCAATCTACCAAACAACAATTCATAACAAGTTTGTTTGGTGCCAGGCCTCAAGAGTATTCTATTAAACACATAACAAGCGGTGTGTACCGCTTCCGCCCAAAATTGATAACCAAGTTGACTATCTTCGAGCATAGTGCGAGCACACTCCACAAGCGTTCTATTCTTCCTCTCAACAACACCATTTTGAGGAGGTGCGCGAGGGAAAGAAAACGTGTGAGTAATTCCAAGATCATCACAAAAATTTGAGAAAGACTCATTCTCAAATTCACCCCATGATCACTACGAATAGTGACAATGGTGGTTCCGATGAGATTTTGTACTTTCTTCACAAATATTGTGAAGTTTTCAAAAGCTTCATTTTTATTACATAAGAAAAATACCCATGTAAATCTAGAATAATCATCGACGATGACAAGTCCATATCTTGCATTTCCTAAGGAAGCAACTCTAGTTGGCCCAAATAAATCTAGATGTAATAGCTTTAGTGGCCGTTTAGTAGAAATGCTTTTCTTAGGTTTAAATGAAGATTTAGGAAGCTTGCCACGTTGACAAGAATCACAAAAAATTTTCTTTTCAAAAATGAACTTCGGAAAACCTTTAATGGAATTTAATTTTGAAAGCTTATAAAGTGTTCCAAAGTTCACATGTCCAAAGCGTCGATGTCATAAGTGTTGTTCACTTGTGTTGGCAACGAGACATTGTTCATATGACTTAGGAAGATCCAAAATATAGATATCTTTATGGCGTGTGCCGGAAAATAATAAATCATTATTATCATTCAAAATATGACATAATCCTTTCGCAAAGCTAACTTTGTAACCTTTGTCACAAAGTTGGCTTATTGAAATAAGATTATGATTTAAACCATTAACTAGATACACATCACTAATTAAGGGTTTAGATGGGTTACCCACTTTACCAACACCGACGATGGTTCCGCTCTCGTTGCCTCCAGACTACCCGGTTCCCATTAGCAATGGGCACCACTCCGGAAAGCAAGTGAGCATCGCCCGTCATGTGTTTTGAACACCCGCTATCGAGTATCCAATTCCCATTGGAGCTAAATTTAAATTTGTTGCTCCTTTTCTTTTTCTTTTCCTTGAGTACCTAAAGATAGAGAATTTCATATCATGGTACCCAAGGTCATTGGGTCCTCAAAGGTTAGACCTTTGGAAACCAAGTCCAATTGGACTTAGACCTCCCCACATAATTTCGACTATGCACAACATCCGAAAAATAAGCATTCATATACACTTGTTTTTCATCCATGCTTGTGTCCTTTGGGCTCCAAATAGTGAAAATCTTGGGAGCCCTCATCCTATTGGGTGCATGCATGCGTTGTTGGTTTCTACGTGATGCATGTCGTGGATATGCATAAGGAACATGATGGAATGGTGCACGACGAGAATTATTCATATGATGAGGTGGGTGAACATATGCATGTGTGGGAACACGTGCGTGAGGGTGTCTCACATGGTGTGCACGTGCCCGAGAATGTGTTGCATAAAAATCATCATATGTGTGAGATGGTGGAGTAGGACGTGTGTTCCTACGTGGCATGGTATTGGTGTACATATAAGCATGCCCCTTCTTTGGAGGTCCACCCAAAGTGGGTTTCTTTCCGAAAGAGGGTGTGGACGATGTGGAAGCACCATTGGTAGATGAACTACCAATAGAGTGTTTGCTACCATTCGTAGAGTCACCGGAAGTTGGCCTAACAAAAGTAGTGGCCGCTTTGGATGGACATCCCATCGTATACCCCAAACCAATGTGGTGATTGGCCGGAAGTAAGTCACTTAGGATTTTATCCAAATGGTCCTTACCCTTATTGAATTTATTAATTCGGCCTAATGTGTTCTCATATTTCTCTTTGAGAGAACGCATAGAAGTATCCAAGTTTGATACTTGCGATGTGAGCACATAAACACGAGATTTAAGATTCTCATTCTCAATACTCAAAGTCGAGTTTTGAGAAGTCAAATCCGCTATCCTATGTTCTTCCGGATCTTCAATGCTAACATGTTCAAGTTTAGATTTGAGATTGACAATCTCATTTCTTAACTCTTCAACAACGGTGTCGTTGTTGGTGATGATAGTCTTAGGCGAGGTTTGAATGCTAGCTAGGTCATCTTTTACTTTAGTATATCTATTTACTAATTTAGTGTATTTAGACCATAAATGAGAGTTAGCATCCTTAAGATCATCCATAGTTACCTCATCGCCTTCGTCGTCGCTATCATCGGAGGAGGAAGATCCTTGATCATGCTCCTCTCTTGCCATAAAGCACATGTGTGCTTGCTCCACTTTCTCATCGTCCGACTCTCTGCTTGAGGAATCCTCGGAGTCGGTGAATGTTGCTCCGACAAGTCCCTTTTTGTACCCCTTTTTGTACTTCTTGGACTTGTTGAACTTCGGCGCCTTCCACTTCTCCTTTTGCTTGTTTTGAGGACAATCCGCTTTGATGTGTCCTGGCTTATTGCATTTAAAGTACAAAGGTGGAGAGGCGTTAGTAGAAGTAAATTTAAATTTTTGTTTGAAGTTACCCTTTCGGAAGAAGCGATTGAACTTCTTTGCCATGAGTGCAATGGATTCCATGTCCATTTCTTCTTCCGAGTCCTCATCATCGGTAGAGGTGGATGAAGCCGCCTTGAATGCAATCGCCTTTTTCTTAGGCACGTCTTGGTTCAAATAGGACTTCATCTTTTCTTGTAACTTCACCTTGCTATCTTTGCGTACCTCGTATGACATCAAAGTACCCATCAATTGAACTACGGTATACTTATTCATGTCATTACCTTCCTCGATGGCGAATGTACGTTTCTCCCAAGAAGAAAGAAGTCCTTCGATAAGCTTCGAACACTTCTCCTTTTGGGTGTAGGTTTTGCCGAGAGCTTCCAACTCGTTCATTATGTCGACGAAGCGAGCATAATACTCCTTCATCTTTTCTCCTTGTTCCATATGAAACAATTCGTAATCTCTATTGACTACCACGAGTTTAGAATCTCTTACCCGACTCGTTTCTTCATGCAAAATGAGGAGCGAATTCCAAATTTGATATGCACTCTTACATGTGCATATCTTATTAAAATCTTCGGGTTCCAATGCACATTGTAAAGCATTCATTGCTTTGGCATTTGCAATCTCCGCGGCGACCTCCGCGGTAGTCCACTTGTCGAAATCTTCTTCGGTAGGCACATTGTACTCCGACATGGTAATTCTCCACAAGGAGGCGCTCCGGAGGAAAGTTTCCATCCGGCATTTCCAATATCCATAATTGACGCCGTTGAAGAATGGAGGCCTAGTCGAGGAATGTCCTTCCATGACCGAAGACGCTCCTTCACGGTTCCTGAAGGATCCATAATCCGCAGGTGGACGAACGGTCTTGTTGTCGTTGGCAGACATAGCTAAGTATCTGGCTCTGATACCAAATGTAATGCCCTACAAGATACTGCACAAGTACTAGAGGGGGGGTGAATAGTACTTTAAAAATAACAAGGAGTATAATTCCTAATTATAATGCAAACAACTACCAAATCAATTTGCAGAAGCTTAAATTGATGACAACAAGAAAATTAACAATGCTAACAAAAGATGTTACTGGGTTCGGATCCACCCAAGTCTCTCCGACTTGTTCCCGGTGATCCTACGTCCCAACCACCCGGATCCCCTCCGGATACTTAGGTTAGAAACCATAACCCAAGATTTCCACTATGATATCTTGTGAAAAACCTTCACAAGATCAAATCATACATGCAATGGCAATAGTGAATCCCACAACCCGGGATCACAACCTTCTCTCACAACCGAGAGAATCAATAAGCAATATAAATGAGTTTATAATGAAATAAACAATCTTACCACAAAATCCTATACCTTGAGTTTTCTTACCAAATAGGTGCAAGGAGTGATTTGTGAAAGAGGACGTCACCAAGACCTAGCACCACTGAAATGAGCAGCAATGGGTGCCTAGGAGTGATTTGGAGATTTGAATCAAGCTAGAGCTTGAAGGGATCACCAAGAACATGATGGAAATTGAATTCCACCCCTAAGTAATTTTGATGATGAGCACACCAAATGAATGCTTGGTATACTAACTACACTACACTTTAAGTATACAGGTTTCGTGAAGCTCTACTAAATACTCCAAGAAGCACGTATCTACGCTCCACGACAAAGACGAACATGGCTAAACTCGAGTGATGAAGCTCAAGCTCAAACAAAGCAAGTAGCTCAAAGAAGAAGCTCATCTTCAGTTCATCAAGTTGACTAAAACTGCCAAAGACATGTTCAGAGTCTAGTGTGAGTGTGTCGTGTCTTTTAGGATATTTGTCAAAGCCATATCAAGTAGACAACACACACACACACACAAAAGGATTTCGAAATATTGTTTTTACTACAAAAATAATTTTAAAGAGCTTTCTCTAGTCACTTCAATAATTATAGTGAAACTCCACGCACCCTGGAGTTAACTAACCCTTTTTGACTAGAACAACAGGAAAAACTCCTCTGGGAGTCGACTACCAAAAGTAGGGAGTCGACTACCAGTCAGGGATGAAAATTTCCTAGACTCCTCTGGGAGTCGACTACCTATAGAGGGAGTCGACTACCTGCTGGAAATTTTCAAACGTTTTGAATTTGAATTTTAAATTTCTTTGAGTGATTTACTCCGAAATTTTTGGGACAAAAGTCAAACGAAATTCAAATTTCAAATCCCAGTTTTTCCCTATAAATAGAGCTTAATTCTTTTGTGAAAAATACAAGATTATTGAAAATCAAATTTGCAAAAGCTCTCGTGAATCAAAGCTCTCTCATTTCTTCTCTAGCCAATTTTTAATTTCAGTTTTTGATCTTGCAATATTTTTTAATTCTCTTGAAGATCATATTTTTTATTGGCTAAGTTGTTTTTCAAAATCCTCTACTTTACTTCTCTTTAAATTCTATTTGAAGGATTTTTGAAAAAGCTCTAGATCACAAAGAATTTATCTCATATCTTTGTGTGATCTAGACTATTATTCTATTAAGCCACTACACAATTGTCTATCTTTTGATTGGCTATAGAATCGGGTGTATTTCCAATCTCTATCACTTGTTGTAGAGTATTGGACAAATTTCTCATTGTGCTATTTGTTGGAACACTAGACAAGTCTAGTTGTTGCCATTTGGGAAGTCCTCGGTTTGTGAGGCAAGGGTATAACCCTAGACAAGTCTAGGCGTTGTGTTCGGAAATCCTGGTCAAGGCTAGGTCGTTGGAAATCCTAACGAGTGAAGTTAGGTGCTTGTATTTGCCAAGGCAGATAGTGGAAATCTCGTACCGGATTGGTCGGGGACTGGACGTACCCGGGTTGCGGGGAACCAGGATAAAAATCCTTGTCTTTGCGCTTGCATTTTCTGTGTATGTTTATCTTTGCTTTTATTTTATATTCAGTAAATATCAATCCTATACGCTGAGATTTGCATCTGTTCGCTCTAACTTATACTCTGGGAGTCGACTACTGCTCATAAGGAGTCGACTACCTGCTGTGAATTTTCGCTGTGCATTTTTAATTATATTGTTGATTAAGAACCAAGCGTAGATCGCTCTACTTGGTTTCTTAGGCAACATTAGAAGGAATTGTTTTTGTGTTGATTGATTAAAGAACGAAAAAGTTTTATCTTTATACAACACTATTCAACCCCCCCTTCTAGTGTTGTTTGCCATCCACAGGATCCAACAGAACAAACTTCTCTCAAGATGGATTCTAGATCTAGAAAGTGAGAGAATGGATTTCTTGTGAGGAAGAGAGATTTGGAAATGAGTGAGAATCTCTATCTCTTTCAATCTCAATGAATCTCTTAATGGCAGCTCTAACCTAGAGAGAAATGACCAAGGTTCGTATTTATAGGGTCCCATAAAAACGAGTTAGGTCAAATCCCAACGGTTAGAAATCTGAAGCAACTAGTCGGTCAAAGAACAACCACTGACTGACTAGTTCATCAACTAGTCGGTCAGTCAAACAACATGGACCGACTAAGTGAAGAACAGTGAAGAGATTGAATTTCAGACCTAGAAATCTAGTCGGTCCAAGAAGACTTTCTGACCGACTAGTCGCACAACTAGTCGGTCGGTCAGTGAACTTCGACCGACTAAGAGTCAAAAACAAATAGTCTGAATACAAATTGATTTAGTCGGTCCAAGAACAAATGTTGACCGACTAGATTATCAACTAGTCGGTCACCAAACGTTCTTAGACCGATTAACGATAAACAGTAGCTTAGGAGAAAATTAGCATGAACAGTAAAGCTCAACTAGTCGGTCGGTGAGTCAACGTAGACCGACTAACTGTAAACAGTACTGAGCAAGAAAAGATTAACTCAAACTAGTCAGTCCAAGAAGCTTTGCCGACCGACTAGATCACCATCTAGTCGGTCAGTTCTTCTTCTTGAACCAACTAACATGCACGAACAAGTCCGAATCGAAGCGCGATGCTTCGAGGAAGTTAGAATGGAATTCTACTAAGATCCTAGAGCTACGATATGAGCGTTATGAAGATATAATTGTAAGATATACTCAAGGCTTAACATTCTATAGATCGAAGCTAAAAGACTATAAATAAAACCTTAAGGAACGGTCTTTGAGAGCTTCGATCAATTCTTCATGACTTCCAAAACGGTCCAAAAGCTTCAACGAAGCTTTAGGCAATGAATACGAGCTTTGAGAAGTCTTGAGATGTCGCTTTGATTGTTCTCGTGAATTTGGCGACGATCTCCAATACTGCGCTCACAAATTGTTAGTTCATGAATTATTTATGTTTGCTCATCATCCAAAACCAAATCCGGGGAGTCCAATATTCAACAACATGTTATACCACTCATCTACTGCTTTGGTTAACAATATGGAGAAGGCTCGGCCTAGAAATTGTTGGATACAGCGATCAATGACTTCGTGTTTGATGATAACAAACGTGTGTGAACGATTTAATGTGTGTGCTAAGTGTTTTCATGAATGGCACTCTCGTGAATACTCAAAGAGAGACTAGCCAAAAGTGATGGAGGAATTGCTATACACACTTCAAGTGGACTAAGTCAAAGATGGAGAATATGGCTACAACAATTGGACTAAGTCAAAGATGAGAAGATATGGAGCAAATCAATTCAAATCCATATTTGAATTGATTCAAATCAATTGGTGCAACATTCAAATCCTAATGCCATGCAAATTGGAGACTTGGTCAAAGATGAAGAGATATGGAGAATATCATGCAAATCAAAGGTGATTAAATGAGATCTAATTTAAATCCTATAGCTACACAAATTGAATTCCATAGACATTCATATTCAAACTCAATATCCTAATAGATTCACTCAAATCCTAATCAAATTAGGATTCCTTCCAATCTCCATCAAATATGAGATTCTAATTGATCCTATCATATTCCATCCTCTCATATATAAACACATATTCAAATAGAGGGATTTTTGGAAAAGGGAAACCAAAATGCGGGGGGGGGGGGGGGGGGGGGGGGGATTCGGCCAACACAAGAGTGGAAGGGAAGGCCTCAATATTTCATGTCATATGCCCCATTGCATAACATTGCTCAAGCTTCATCTTCCTCCTTGCACCGAGCATCTCCAAAGCCAAAATCTCCAAGCTCCATTGCCATCATATAGGCCACAACTTCACCTCCTACCTCCACTGCCATACTCCTCCCTATAGGTCGCAACTTTCAAATAGAAACCCATACCTTGCGCAATCATCAACCAAGGCCAAAACATCCTTCATTGCAAGCATCTCCTAGAGCTCCATTGCCCAAAACCCCTTGACTGCAAGTTACATAAGAGAAGAACTCCATCCATAGTCCATTGCCGCAAGCTACTCAAGGGGGACTTCATCACGTTGAGCAACACCTCACGGAGAGCTTCATACATTACGCAACACTTCAAAGGAGGAGCTTCAAACATTGCGCAACATCTTGGGAGGTCAACTACATAGGGGCCGGAACTTTTGAGGAGCCAAAGCACTTAGGCCACAACTTCCAGAGGAGAGGACGTGACGTTGGCGACGACATCCTGTCAGATGCGATCTGACCTGAGCTGATTGACAGAGACGACTACCGCTACACAAACTGAGATTCTCTAAACTCTTTAATATTATTTTGTGTAGTTATATAGATCTTTGTAGGAGAAACTTTACCATTGCTACGTTTTGGGGTCTTGTCTAGTTGGTCTAGACAAGAGGGCTTGGCTAGTTGGGACTAGCCAATAGAAAGCTTTTACTAGGATTAATCTTGTTGAACATGTGTGTTGTGGGTACTGAGAGCCTGGCGAGTGTAGAGACATAGAGGGGTGCTCTAGTCGTGCTCTAGCATGTGGTTGTACCTATTTCATTATTAATACTAGTATCTGCTTTGGGGGCTGGACGTAGGTCGTTGGGACGACCAAACCAGGGTAAATCTGTTGTATATTTGTGTTTACTTATTATTTACCCTACCCGTGCTTATAACTGCGTGTGATTGTTTGTGGGTTGCACGAATATTTTATTAGCATATTCACCCCCAGGCTACGATCCAGATCCAACAAGAATGGTTCATTTATCCCGTGTATCTCCACCTTTTGTATTTTCGAATGTGCTCGCGAGGGTCACCTGTGCCATCATACTGACTTAAGAGAGGCAGCTTAAACTTTGGTAGTCGAGGATCCGAAGTGATTCTCGTCATCAATGGATCATGATCATCTTCTGAATCTGAAGATGTAGATATGTGACGTCGCTCCTCGCCACGACACCTAGTCTGCCAACAAGTAGAGGCGCCAGAGGAATTAATAGGGCTACCTCTCGAACGATTAGGAGAGTTCGAGTGGAGAAGATTACCCCGTCGATTCTTTCGTTTCTAACCAGTTGTGGGCCTTCGAGGGATGACTACAGCTACGATCCTGGGTGCGACGGTCCTTTGCTCGCTCCATGCCGTTGTGAGTAGGACGTCAAAAATCTCTTCTATTGTTGGAAGGTCCAGGGCCTTGCGGCCGCCCGGTGGATCAGTTGTTGCTGTCCCTCTGGTCACCATGGCCACCTTCAACGTTGTCGACCCCAGGCCTTCATCGAGATGAGAGAGTAGCATCAAGTAGAGGGTCGACTTGCCGATCTGGGTTTGGCTCATCGGCCTTCTGGCTCCTCGGTGCAGATTGTTGCCCCCACGGGGACCGGTACCACATTGGGAGGTGGCTTTACCGCATCCACATGTACTGGTTGTTGCGCCATTCATTCTATGGTGGTCGTCAATGCCTTAAGGCTTTAATTGACCGTCTACGAAAATGCATTGAATTGCTCCTGTGAGACCAGACATGGCTCTGGTCTCCCTTTCGAAGAAGAACCAGAATCTTCTTTGATGTGCAGGGGCATCAAAGTCCCTGCTAAGGAAATGGTACAATGTTGATAGGTTGAGCTGACATTGCTGTTGCTTGGGATGTTGACTCAAGTTCCTACAGACGGTGCCAATTGTTGACGGATGGAATCGTAGAATAGTGAGGTGGAGCCCAACGTGGACGTCTCTGATGACGTGGACCTTCGTCTACTGAAAAGTGAGACCCACGGTAGTTGGAACCCGGGTCAGAGAGAGTCAAGTCTGAGCTATTGAGAGAAAGCCTGACCTAGCTCTGGGATTGCTCCAAGCTAATACAGTTACTGAGTCGTCTGCCAGCTATCTGCAGCACAGACAATCGTTAGGGGGTCGGATTTGGGTTGTGATACAAATCACCTCCGATGCTTAAGTCGGTATGGGACTTAAGGAGGCTCGGGGCAGTGAAGACCGACCTAATGGGAGGTCAACTTACTGCTGTCGCGCCTAGCTTTAGAGGAAGAAATATATAAATAGAAAGTAAGATGTTGTGTTATCAGAGTTCATAGAGCTCAGTACCTCTGGAATCTACTCTTATGCTTGCTGATGTCAAGTTTATTTATACTTGAGGGTTCCCCTCAGTGCCGTTGGTGGATACCGACCTTACAATAATTGTGGCATGTTCATCCCCGAAAGATGGGTGTAACCGTTGTCCATTTATTCCGCCATGAATATCCATCCCTTTATCAACCGATCCTTCAACTGTCGAACGTGGCTCGGTCCGGATTGGGGGAGCGGTTAGCCTTCCACGTGGATTTCGTGCGCTTTATGGGCCTCAACGTCTCTCTTGCGGGCTCCTTTTCAGGTGAGAATATCAATCTCCCCTTGGGGGGGGGGGGTCGGGCCAATATTGTAACAAATACTATTTTGTTGCTATTGTCAACATACAATCCAAGTGTTCTTTGCGTTTAATTATTTTTGCTTTGGGATTTTTTTTTAAAAAAATCATTATTTGGATCATCTATGACTTCGTCAAGTTAAGAAAGTATCATGTTTACCCCGTTGTTTGACGTCTTAAGATTTTTTATAATATTTTTCTTAAATTTTATGAAGAATCACCCTATTCGCTCTAAACTCAAATTAACCTTTTGTAGCTAAAAAAGCTTCAAATGCAAAGGCAGCAGCCTTTATACGGAATTAGACTCAATAATCGCAACGAATCTTGCCGGGTCCCTTTACCCGTCAACGCTGTCACCGCACGCACATATTCATTTACGAAAGGGCCAATTTGCATGCAGCCGATGTGGGCCCCTCTTTGAGGCCCAGCGCCCTCACTGTCATGTGCGAGTGGTCCCCATCTTAGTAACTTTTCAATGAGCTAACTTTTCAAAAGAAAAAAACTGAAAAAACCAAAAACTAAACCGACAATGACAGCTGGGGGGAGAGCGAGAGGGAGGCGATAGTGCCTTGTTTTTTGCGAGAATACAGTGGCGGTCACGTGGACTGTCTTTTAAAAAAAGTCGGGAAAAGAAATTAATAACAGTCGTTGGATATAGTAAAAGGGCCTCGTAAATAATAATAAATTACTTATTTACTGAAAGAAGAAACAATAAATTAAGTAAATAATAAAAATAGGTCCCTCGTCGACTCTCTATCCATTCAGGTCCACAAAAATCAACGGCTTCCAAACAAAAAACGGCTATAAACCCCCCTCATGCGAACCTTTTCGGTTCAGGTCAGTCGGATCATTCAGGATCCGAATCCACTATCATGCTGGAGCAAGCATGTCTCCGAAAAAATAAATAAAGAGTATATTAAATTAAGGGAGTTGCTTTGCGCACTTACCGTTTTATTCATACGCACAACCACTTATTTACAAGTTTGCCATTCAAAATTTATACCTCTTTTACACCCGTCCCCCTCCCCTCACCCACACTCCGCCCCCTCCTTTGTTCCCACCTCCTTCGCCGTGTTTTTATGGTTTGGAATGGACGGTAGAGAAGAGGAAGAGTGGGTGGCAGAGGGGGGTGGCGGAGGGGGCGGTGGCGAGGCTGTGTAGTCGTAGGAGAGGGTGACAGATGGGCTAGGAAGGTCGACGGATAGGGCGGAGGAGAGAGATGGGGCGGATGAGGGGAATTGGGAAGACGAATAGGGGCGGAGGAGGGGGATTGGGAAGATGATAGGGGCAGAGGATGGGCTGGGGAGGTCGGCAAATTGATCAGAGGAGGGGGATCAACGAAGAAGGGGGCTGTGCAAGATGATGAGGGTCGGCGTAGGGGGGCGACAAAAGGGGTTAGGGCTAGATTGTCGGGGGAGGGGGCGATGGAGGGGCTGTGGTGGTCTGAGGAGGGGGCGGCGGACGGGGTCAAGGCTGGGGAGGTCGACGGAGGGGGCGGCGTTGCCCTCCGTCAGCGGTCAACCGTTTTACTCACCGTGCACAATCGGAGCATTTTCGAAATTTTTGAATGATTGTGTGTGGAGAGAAATTTTGAGTGGTAAACTTAAAAATGAATGGTATAATGGTTGTCCGCGCGAATAAACAATGGGTGCAAGAAGCAACTCCCTAAATTAAACATTCATGTATTTTATTCGATCTTACTCTAACATTTGATATACTATTATTTTCTAAAATAATACCACCCGTTTTATGATTTTGCTGATCATTTATTAGTTTAGATTTGGTGTGAATGTGTCTTTTGGCAGAGACACAAAGCCTTTAGTTATAGGGGATATAAAGAGTTCATACAATGGTATGATACAATATTTGAATAGAATACAAATTCCTTATCTATCAAGATAATGTATTCATAACACTCTCCCTTATCCTGCCATAAGTGTGAACTCTTCTCATGAATACTTTGAGATTCTGAGCTTCATATAAGTATCACTAGGGGTGGAAACTTCGGGATCCTTAGTTAATGTGAATTGCCTCGTTAAAACCTTTGGCTATGGAAAATACTGTGGAAAAACTCATAGCTAAGGAAAAAGAGTACAATTCCCCTTTAACTCCCCCTGATCTGCCCAATCCTTTAGGCTTTCAGATTTCTTAGGCGATTTTCATCATTCCTATTTACAACATTCCGAAAATATATACAAGTTACAAATATCACCATCATTAAGCAGCTGCTGAATCTAAAAACTCTCAAGAGGTGTGCTTTGTTTTGTCGCATCTGATGTGGTCTCTTCAAAGTTGGGGTAAGCATATGGCATGGTCTTCAGACTATGTGGCTCCAAATCACCAGCATTTGACCCAGTCGTTATTGGGATGTGATGTACCACTAGGCGCACCCAAACACACTTTTGGTTTGTTTCTAGAATGGTGAGGATCTCGGAATGATAGGATGATGTTGCCTTCATAGTTTGCTTTACATATCTATAGTAGATGGTCGTCCCATTGTAGGTATCTAGTTTGTGATTTCTCATTATTGGGGTCGGACATGTAACCTGCATCTGCATAAGCATGTAGGATAATTCTTTATGATGTAAGCCCAAATCCATCGACCCTTAGAGGTAGCGCAAAATATGCTTAACTTCGGTCCCGTATCTCTTTTTAGGCGCATCACTATATCTGGCCAGTGAATTTACTGCAACTGTTATATCTGGACGCGTGCAGTTAGCCAGAAATGCTATGATTGCACTTAGATAAGGGACTTCAAGACATAGAATATCATCCCACTCTTTCAACCGACGGAAGGGGTTTTTTACATCCAGTGAACGTACTACCATAGGTGTACTTATTGGATGACAATGGTCCTTGTTGTAATTTCTTCAACACATTCTAGGTGTATGAAGTTTAATGTAACATGATTTTATCATTTTAGATAATAAATCATTGAGCCATGACATATTTTTATGTTGCCTAGGTCTTTGATAGTCAGGCTAGAGCAGATATTTTGGTTTCTCTTCAGTAGATCCAATGAGATTTAAGTTGTTTACAACTATGGTCTCGAATTCTGTTCTTTGCTATTTATAAAGATGCAAAGACAACCCTTAGTATGAGTCCATGCTTGGTCAAGAGATTCACTTGGTTGTACAATATTTTATTATTTCTTCAATAGAGTAGATGTCCCGAAGTCTATTCATGCATTTAAGGAAATTTGGAATATATGTTTATCAAGATATCCATAGAGATATGCTGTCAAAACATCCAATAGCAGTATATCCAAAATTTACTTTGCCAAATCGTAAGGAATTCACAATTTATAACTAGGGAGTCTGATGCATCATTTATATAAGTGAGTCATGCTCATCTTAATTTGTTTATTCTCTAGTTACATCGAAAAACATCCTTGAGCTATATGTTGTACCTTATAGCATATGATTTTGTTCTAATATTTTTATTTATGCAATACTTATTATGCCTCACAGGTTTGACACCTTTTGGTGTCTGGACTTCAGGTCAAACACTTCACGTTTCATAAGTGAGTCCAGCTCAGCTTATATTGTCGTGTTCCACATTTAGCCAATCTCTACGTTTGCATTTTAGCAATGGACTGTGAAATGATATTATATAATTATCATCGCTTTTACAATGTAAGTGGCAATATGATACGTGAATACATTGTCGACTATTCTGTTCTTTTTGTCCAATACATCCTTAGTACGTACAATATTTAATTTCATTTCAATTTCTCCTAGATTTTCCTCTTCAGGGATTTTGGGAGGGGTAAGGATATTGACATGAGCTCATTGTCCAATGGTAGTATTGTATCATGGCCTCCCGGTATTTTCTTCTTTTTGGGAATTTTGCCTTTAGAGCCTGGTGGTCTACCTCTTTGAGGAACAACCACTTCTGCTGATGTTAGATTGCATCCATTCTCGAGGATGTCAATCCTACCTGGAGTATTAGCAATAGGGATGTGTGATCTGACAAATATTCTTTTTGTCAGTAACTATGTCCAATAACTGTTGAACAGTTTTCTTGCATGTGAATGATCTTTAGGATCTTATTATCATATTTCATAATTTTCGGACCATAGCTTTTTTTTATTTTAAATGGTCAGTAGAGCTTCATGTTTCAACCGAGTTGAGCCTAGCACAGGGAATGCGGTCACATCTATGCACATTCTTCTGGATGTGCTTTAACGCATCTCCCGTTTCGAATGCAAGGTGTCTAGGGTGTATAAAACCAAATCTAGATTCCAAGACGGAGTTGAGGTCCTGATTTTATTCTCTGTGGTGCTGTGGGGATTGTAAATTACACACCTAAAATCCTCAAATGAGAGATATTTGGTGATGTTCTGTATTCTAGTTGCATCGGAGAATAACTTTGATTGCTAGAGGGTCTGAGTCTTATTTATGAAGCAGTATGCATGATTACATGTTCCCATGCAATCACAAACAACTGGAATCAATGGATGTGTAATCCATTAAATGTGTTTTATTAATCGACTTATTCAACCCTTTTTGGGTGTGAACACATACTTTAGGGTGTTCAACTTTTATTCCAGTTGCAAATTGTTATTTATATCCCATCATTATCCAATGTATCCGTAATTCTAATAATTTGTCCTGATAGCTTTTAGAAAGAGCTGGACTGATGTTTGATAATATGCATACTTATGACCATTTAGATGATGAATTGGTAAGTATTGTCAGATACTTTATCAGCGCTTATAGTGAGTGGATAAATCCAAAAATATCCCTCAAGTACTCTCAAGGAAAAGGGCTTATCATTTTATTTTATTTCTAATGGAGATACTTTCATAGTTGGTTTTTACTCCATACGTGAGATATGGAGATTCACCCTTCTGAAGATTCTTCGTGTTCTTCAGATTATATTCATAGGATTATGAGTGCATCATCACCGATCCTATGTGTCTAAACGACTCATATCAAAATATAACCATATACGAGTTTGGGCACATTTGTGTGCACCGTTAAATTTTGCTTCATTCTTCAAATTTTGTATTGAATGGACCGTTTGAAGGTACATTCAAACGCTCAAGTATGGTCTTCAAGCCATTAATTATCTTGAGTCGTTATATATGAATATTCAATATTTATTTCTTTCGTTAGTTTCACTATAGATTTCGTATCGACGAATATCCTTAAAACTTTTCTTTTTCCATATTTTCTGAGAGTACTGGGAATCCTCACATTTTGTTCAGGAGTATTCATGCTTGCAATGCTTGATCCTCAAATCAGACTTCCCAAGATAGTACTTCAGGACTATCATTAGAGTGAGATGCTTATGTTAGCAAGTGTCATAAGTGATCATATGGATGGTAAAAATTATCCACAGTTTGTTTGACTTAGTCAAACTTATAGCAAGCATGTCCATTGCAACATATACTTCAATGCAAAACATAACCATTTTGTCTTAAACTATGGCATGTAAGGAAAACATTTCATAAGATTCAGTGCATAGAAGTACAACTATTATATTGCAATTTAGAACACGTAATGAAAAACACTTCTGACAATTATATTTTGGCAACTAATTAAGCAAATTATTGTTTTCAAAATATTTATGTGCTCGAAGAATAGCTATGTGTATAATAGCTAGATTTATTTCAGCTTTCGTCTTTAGACTAGCTTTATAAAAATCTTGCAATTGTTTTGGCATATTGCAAACCAACGATCTATATAGATTTTGCCAAACCTTATTGGATTTGGTTTAGCCATTGCTATTTCTTGTCAGGCATACTTTAATTTTTTTCCCTTTTTTTGATATTCCTTGTAATTTATGTGCTCCCCACGTTTCCATGTTTCCACTTATATAAATTTTTCTAAATAATGTAGCATTAGCCTCACTTAGGAGATAGATACATGGATGCAAGCTTCCCCTATTTCTATCTTTCAGTTTTTTATAAATGTTTCTCAAAGAAGAAACTTTGGTCTCACTAAGGAGATACGTAGGGTATGAGCTCCCCCTGTTTCTATTCTTCCAATTTTTTTCTCAGCAGTGGAAGAAGAAACATGACTGGGGGGGGGGGGGGGGGGACAAATACCAGGGTGCGATTCTGATGCATTATCATATATCTCTCACTTATTCTGTCAAGTCACGACTTCAGGTGTGATTTTATTATTTATTATTTTTCAAGACATCATTATTGCTCAGGGCTAGATTTAATCATGAGTCATGACTGATGAGGTGAGATCACTTTACAGTGATATGACATCCTTTTGGTGTCCATATTGGTCTGTAATTAGATCATAGATCTAGTAGGATCTATTTACCGCATGGTGCTCATCTTTTTAAGATTTGTGTCTATGAGATGGCAATAATGACTTGCATTTATCCCTTTGCATTTATTTATTTGGTTATAAGGGAAGAAGGATGTTTGCATTTTAGTGGAACTTCGGGTCCAATTGCTAATAATAATTATTCAAAAATTTGAAAAATAATAATTGCGACATGGGCCATGATTATTTATAAGCACAATGCATGAATTGATATAAAAATTGTAAATTATATCATGCAGAGGCGAAAATGAATAGGCTAATTGTGTGGATCGGCCAGTCACCACAAAAAATGTCCTAAGTCCAACTTATAAAGTCCTTTTTACATAAATGAAAAAGAAAGAATACAACTTTGAAAACCTCATGGGTCCCATAAGAATTCTTTTTCGTCAAGGGTGGCCTCCGCCTCCAGGAAAATATCTATCGGTCTTAGGTATTACATATATTACTCACTACAACTTCTCTTAAAAAGAAAAGAAAAGTGTGGGAAAAATAAATGTGGGACTTAAAAAGGCCAATCCAAAACCACAATATAGCCATTCATGCAAATTTGTGCTCAGAAACATGTCCATCACATTTAATCTTATATCACAGCCATCACAGATTCACATGCTATATTAATTTATATATTTTATACTTAATAATTAATTGGACCACGGGGATATCATACATCGTTAGGTTAGGTAACTAACGACAAAGCGGTCATAGGATCCTCATAATTATTAAGATAATACTTACAGAAATAAGTATAAAATTATCCCAAAATTCATGACAGATAGTATGTGAAATAAAGCATATTAATATGATCCTTAAAAGGCATCACAATTGAATAATATGCTGAAAATAAATTATGTGCATATGGTCTAATTCAGAGAAAAATAAAAATAAAAAACTGAACTATACCCTTATATTGTTTATTTGTAAGTAAAAAATTTCTATTTATATCCCTATTTTTTCTTTTCCCCCTTTTATTCTCATATTTTACCATATTTTCCCGTCCTTTTTCTTTTATTATCCCCCTCGTTTTGCATTTATTATCCCCCTCTCCCTTTCTGATTTGTGATTTGGAAGGCCTGTGGGCCTAAAGCCCAAGACTGGGCCTGAAGCCCCCATGCCACATTTATTTAAATTTTGGCATACGGGCCGAAGCTTGTAGACGGCGGCTGCGGGCTACGGCCTGTAGCCAATTTCATCTTTCATTAATTTATTTTTTGTATGGGGCTAAGGCCCATAGCAGAGCCGTGGGCTTCGGCCTGGAATTTCTATGGGACGATGCACGTAGCAGAGCTACGGACTTCGTCTGTAATTTAATTTTTTTCTTTTTCTTTTGGGCCAACGGCCCAATAGGGCAGGGGAGCGACGAATTGCGGACATCGCTCCCTGCAGCGGTTTTGTGCCAGGTGGAAAGAATTGGGAGGGTGGTGCCGTCGCCCGTGGCGATGGCGCACCGTCGCTAGGCGGTGGCGGGTTGCCGGTGGCAAGGGGCCGCCGGTGATATGGTTTTTTGTTTAGCATACTGCCGCATTACGACGACAGTAGATGGTTGAGGGGTTGTTGTCGCCTGTAGCGGCGACGCACTACCGCTGGGGGGATGGTGTGGTGCCGTCGACTAGCGGCTGTTGGCAAGAAAGGTTTTAAAATTATTTTGTGTAAAACCATCGTTAGGATTTGTCATCGCCATTGGCGGAGGCGTGGGTTCTGCTGGACCTGCCATAATGTAATGGTTTTTTTCGTTTAGGGTTTCGGCCGTTTAGCCGCCGCCCTCTCCCCCTTAGGGATGGGATGGCGGTCGGTGGCTGCTGCCCAAGGGTCGGTGGTCAAAAGCGACAGCTTATGTTTTTATTTTTGTTCAATCTTGGGTTTCCATACCATAGATATCATGATCATGATAACAAGAATGCCGAGTTTTAGGTATACATCAAGATAAAAGAAAAAGATGAGCGTGTGGGATGGTCGTCGTCCATGCACAAGCAATACACCGTTGTTCGTCAGAGCTTTGGCAATGTCCGGGCCTTATTTCTTAGGAAGAGCATGCTGTTAACGTATTGTGAATGTGTCTTCTGTGGAAGACCACATGCTTTTATTTATACGGGATATGAAGAGTTCATACAATGATAGAGTACAATAGTTGAATAGAATACAAACTCATTATCTCTCAAGAAAATATATTCATAACAAGATTCTATTTGTAATCAATTGGATTATATTTATCTTAGATTAATTTAAATTTAACAATTTAAAAGCCCACGTAAAGCCACATGAACTAATGTGTGTCAGAAAATAATCATACATGTGGTATTAAACTAGAAAAAAATGTATAAGGATGTTTATTCTAATTTACTACTATAAATATAAATAAATTCGAAATTCGAAGTAAATCAAGTATACTTTATTTTTCTTTAACCAAAGACAGTAGCTTTTGAAATTGAGATCTCTCAGGGCCATAAATTAGCCAAATACACCTTTGAACTATCTGGATATAAACATTTCTAACGTTCCATCTGTTGAAATATGTTTTTCAGATTAAAACTATAAATTTCTTTTGATTATTCTTAAAAATCTGGGATTCGTATTAAGAGTTGGGATTATGGTTATTAGAAGTGATCCAAAGAAGGATGAGAAAGATGAAGAGAAGGAGCGGGTGACGATGATCGTATGATGAAAGAGCAGCTATGTTTTAACGGACGAGGTGAATAATCTGGAGAGTGTTTTTGAAAAATTGTTCTTCATTTTTCTTACTGCTGAGCCAGTGGAGGAGAATGAAAAATCAAGTAAGAGAGTTATAATTTGTGTTGATGTCAAGAACCTCGCAGGGCCCAAATCGAGTCGCGGAGGCGAGTACTCACGCAACAGGTTGAGCCCAGACATACTGGTTTCACCGGGCTAAGGGAAGAGATCCTGCTGTGGCTACCGGAAGCAGATAGAGCACACGTCAGAGGAACCGGATGGGAGTGGCCCTCCAATTCGCCTCCGATGCTTAAGTTAGCGTCAAGCGGTGGAACGAGGGAGCGTGGCTAGAGATAGACGCCTTTAGGGTTTGAGAGTTGTGGGATAATAGGGGTTTGAGTGAGATGGAGATTTTGTTGGATATTGAGACACACCCAGTGGAGTTTTGATGGTGTTCACAATTATACGGTTCTAATGACTTTAAATCAAGCGTGCATGATATAAACAATATGATGAACAATGTGATAAAGCTAAGAGAATATAGATGTGACATAGCTCAAAAACGAAGACATGAAAGCTATAATCATGGAGCCATTCTAGAGTCAAGACATGAAGTAAATGAAGACGCAAGTGAAGACCTAAAATGAAGGCTCAATGGCCCAAAGACAAGCAAACAAGATTCATGACTCAAAGAGTGTAAAATTGTGTAAGTAAGAGTCTTAGTTTGTAAAAGCTAAATCTTGGAGCTACAAACAGACATAAATACTAGAAAAAATGATTTTAATTCTATTAATATGTTTTAAATTATTATATAATAAAATTTAAATGATTTCAAAGTATTTTGATATAGAAAAATTCATGTTTCACAAAATAGCCGACTATCCACACCCTGATAGCCGACTATTTGTGAGCAGGATTTGAACTAAAACTTTCTGGACTGTAGTAGCCGGCTATCTCTTTAATATAGCTGACTATCGGGAAGAAAATAGCCGCATATCTCATGGAGATAGCCGCCTATCTGGGTCAAACGGCCAGTTTTAATGGAAAATGTGATTTACGCATTCTAGCAGCTTCTAGCCGTTTGAGGAGGGATTTTTGGACTCGATTTGAATTGTTTTTCCCCTCTATTTAAAAACTTTTACATATCAATTCTTGAACATTTTATTACATTTTTAAAGCAATTTTTCAAAAGCTCTCTTGCTCTAAAAGATCTCCTTTTTGCCATTGTTTTTATTTCTTGTGCTTAATTTTTCAGATCTTTTTATATATCTTTTGGCCTCTGATTAGCTTGTTTTTAAATCTCTATTCTTAAAGTTTTAATCTCTAAGAGATTTGATTCAAGTTATATTTTTGATCTCCTACTCTTTATTTAAATTATTTTGAGATCAAGGATTTTGATTCTTTTATATAGCCGCTTAAAACACAAAGCTCCATCATTTGGCTATATGATCACAATGGTGTAACGATCATCGACAAATGTTTGTAAGCCTTACGGAAAGGCGTTGGGAAGTTGATTGGTAAGGTGTTGTATTCCCTTGTGAAATGGGTATTGTTGTACTTGGTTTGAAATCCTAGTTTTTGTGTAACTATGTGGTTAGGAAATCCTAGCAAGTGGATCTAAGTAAGTATATTGCAGGTTTAGCAATAGTGGGTTAAATCTCAAGGGAGGTCGGGGGCTGGATGTACCCAGGTTGTGGAAAACCATGATAAATTCTCGGTGTTTGCTCTGTGATTACTCTTATTGTCTCTCTATTCATTATATATTGCTTGTGATCTAATTTCTATTGTGCTTATTATCTTTGTCGAATTACAAGCTTTATATTTGTATTGATTAAATACCAAGACTGGTAACACTTCTTGGAGACTTAAGAAACATAATTAGACGGGATTCTTAATATTTGTAAAATGTTTTATCTTTATACACAACGCTATTTAACCATCCATCCAGTGTTGTCTGTCATCCACAGGATCCGACCCGTGTTATTTAAGCAATGCTAACGCGATGACATCAACCTCACACCAATCTGAGGGACTCAACACTATGAGACCACCATTGTTCAATGGAACAAACTATGCAAGCTGGAAATCTGAATGAGGACACACTTGCAATCCTTGGATACGATGCATGGACCATCACTAAGAACAAATATACACCTCTTGCTAAACAGAAACGGACAAATGGTCAGTTGAAGAGAAGAAAAAAGTAATCTTAATGCAAAATCCATGAATGCCTTATTTTGTGTTATGACGGGTTTTTAGTTCAACCGAGTGTCTCAATGTGAGATTGCACATCAGATCTGGCACACGCTTGAGGTAAGTCATAAGGGCATGGAAAAGGTAAAGGAATCTAGAATAAATATGCTAGATACAAAATTTGAAAGTTTTAAAATGAAAGAAGGTGAGAGTATTAGCGACATAAATACCTGTTTTATTAACATTACTAATGAGCTTGCATAATTAGGAAAAAGAATTCCTGAATATGACCAGCTAAAGAAGATTGTGAGATCCCTTAGACCGGAATGGAAGGAAAAGACAACTGCGATCCTTGAGGCACACAACATGAAGACTATCACCCTTGAAGAGCTTATATGAAATCTCATGGCCTATGAAATAGATCTTGAGGAGGACAAAGAAGATACAAGGCAATCCCAAGAAGAAGAATCTGGTGTTCAAGGCTATTGATCAAAGTTCTGAATCTGAATATTCCGACCAAGACGAGAAGGAGATTGCACTCATATGATGATAACTTTAAGAGATTCATCCGAAGTAAGTATGCCAAACGAAAATCTCGTTTTACTAATGAAATTATTTGCTTTGGATGTAACAAGACAGGACATATAAGAAGAGATTTCCCCTTGGAGAAAAATCACGACCAAGGGAAAGGCAAACAAAAGGAGAAGGAGAGGAGAAAAAGTCACAAAGACAAGAACTTTTGGAAAGCAAAAAAAAAGGCGTTCGCGGCGTTTGACCAAAGCGACGTGTCTAGTTCCGATGAATCATCAACCTCATCCGAAGAAGAAGAAGAAAGGGAAGAACGAGGGCACATGTGTTTCATGGCCTCGACTTTTGCCAAGGTAAGAATGTCTACCCATCCTACTTCATTGCATCATTATAGTAACGATGACCTTTTGACTAGCGATGATGAAGATTGTGATGATGATAATTTTGATATGAAAGGTGCATATGAGGAATTATGCAACGTACATGAAAAATTGATTAAAGATCACCATAAATTGGATACGAATTTGAGGACATGCACTAAGAAACGAGAAGAACTTGAAAAAGAAAATGAGTTTTTTGATGAATAAAAATAGAACGCTTATTGATGAGATCAATGGACTTCACACTAGGATAGATGACCTAGATCAGTTATTGACCACCACAAAAAGCAAGTATGATGATCTCTATAAAGTTGTGGATATGTTCAATAAAGGAAAAGGAAAACTTGATGACTTGATTGAGAAATAAAAACCATCTGGGAGTAGAACTAGCATAAGATTTGATCAATCCCATTCTAGGCATGTAGCTAGGCATTATGACTCCAGAAACATGTTTACAAAGATGCGGATTCCCAAGCATGGGACGAACAAATGAAGGATAGGTACGTATCTAACTTTATGCTCAATGTTCATTACAATAAAAATTATAAATATTTACATGCTGAAGATACTAAACCTCATTTGGTTTGGTTTCCTACAAAATTACATCCTTATGTCATGAGTAATTTCTTGGTCCTTAAAAAGGGGTACCAAAATTATTTTGATTTATTTTCATGTACTCAAAATTTGAAGGGATTAGCAAACAAACTCTTATTGCAATTGAAAGTCCAAACGTGTCAAGAAGGAGGAGCCAATAAATTTGTAAAAATTTTAATTGATTCCATATAAATGTTGATATACAATATGCTTTTGATTGCATTATGAAGTGGTAGAATGATGTTAGATTCATTAGAATTAATTTGAATTTAGTATGACATGATTTAGAGTACATTTGAGCTTTAAAACCAATATATGTCAGTAGATAACAGACTATCCAGAAAGATAGCCAACTATCTAACTACCTACAACACATAGACAGATTCTCTTCCCCGCGATAGCCGACTATCGCCGAGCCAATAGCTGACTATAGTCGAGCCAATAGCCGACTGTTGGCTGTCAGCCCCAATTTTTGGCCGACTATCGGGTTAGGGTTTTTGGGTTTTACTTGATTTTATTGGATCTCTACCCTCTTCTTTCACCTAAACCCATTAAGTAGAAGTTATCTTGACCATCCATCTCAATTTCATGGCTTGGATTTCATTCTCTTCAAGATAAAATCCTAGAAATTTACCATATCACTTTCATATCTTTCATATCTTTTAGCCCCCAACTCTAAAACCCACTTAAAATTTCTTCATCTTCTAAATCTACAACGGATTTCTTGATGTTATTTGGTGGAGTTTTCAAATTATCTAGGTAAACACATCTCTCTTTAGATCCATATATTTTCATTGTAGTTCATTTGCATCATGGATAGGCATAGAGCACCCATCACCAAGAAGAAGAGATCAGCCCCTTCTTCTTCCCAACCCTCATGAGCACTCTCAAAGAGGGAGATCATAATCCCATATCTCCACTAACCAGAATTAATCTCTAAGTTTGACAAAAATCTAACAAAACGATCCTTCAAGAGAGATTTGTCAAAATTAAAGATTTGGAGAACAATGTGATAGATACGATTTTAGAATTCAAAGGGCTTAAGAGCCTATTTTCAATCATTAGTGTTGGATCTGGATCGTAGCCTAGAGGGAGGGTGAATAGGCTATTAAAAATATTCGTCCAACCCACGAACAACCACACGCAGTTATTAGCACAGACAGGGTAAAAAGATAGCAGTCACAGAGTACGCACAGATATACCCTAGTTCGGTCGTCCCCACGACCTACTCCAGCCCCCGAAAGCAAATACTAGAAAGATATGTAAACCTGTACAGCTATAATGAGTCAAGATCCCAAATCTACTCTCACCTAGCTCGTACGCACACCACGTGCTCTACACTATCAATCTAGTCAGATGCTCTCCCTCCGTGACGACTCCCAAAGTCGTCAGGTCCCCAAAAAAATAACACAAAAAGTAAAGTTTCCCCTACAGAGATCACTACACCAGTATAAAGATAAATAAATAGAGTTTTAGAAATGCTCAGTAATGGTGTGTCGTCTCTGTCGTTCAACGCGTGTCAGATCTCGTCTGACGTAGATGTATATGTCTCTGATGTCCCCTCAATAGTTCGGCACCCCTCTCAATGAAACTTGCGCCTTCCACCAAACACTTCTTCAATTCAGCCTGGGCTCCTTGTGGCTGCTCCTGTCTTTGGGATTCGGCTCCTTTTGTTGCGTGCGCCTGTCAGCAAAAAAGCAAGAGCACAAAAAGAAATCGGCCTGCTAAAAATTCATTGCGGCTCTTGGAAATTTTTGTTGTGCGGCGCTCCTAAAAAAACTAAGAAAAAAACTCTTCACAATTTTTCGCCTGAACCAAAAAATTTCTTGCTGCCCTTTTTTGTTCCCCTTTTTTTGTGGCAGCCTCAATCAAAACACAAGTATTAAAAACACTAGTATTAAAAAATGTTGGCAGCCTCAATCAAAGAACCCTCTTAGAAAAATTTCTTTTTGAGAACACAAAAAAACTTGCGGCCCCCTGTGTACTGAAAATATTTAGGGAGAGAGGATAAAAACAGGATGCGGCTCTTATATTTTAGATGGCCCTCTCTCCAACAAATTAATGAAGACCCCCTCACTTAAAAAATGCCGGCTCTCTCTCCTTAATTTTCTTTTGATGACGAGCAGGGAACAAGGATTTCGGCTCTTCAGGGCTTCTTGATTAAAACAATGTTTTTGATGAAGAAGACGGCTCTGTGTGCTCTCTAAATTTCGGCAACTGGGGGGTTTTAAAGTGCGGCGCCTCTCCTTTTTTTTGGTCAAAACGAATCAGCGGCCTCTTCCAAAAAAAAGCTTTTAATGATGAAGTTTATTTCGGCTATCCCTTTCTTCAATTGATTCTGTGCTTGCTTTGTAAAGAATGAAAAAGAATGAGCCACCTTTCTTCAATTGATTCTGAAGGAAAAAGAATGTGAGGCGCCTGAGGAAATATTTGAGGGTTTTTTTATTTTTTGTGCTTCTTTCGGAAATATGCAGAGAGATGCGTTTTATAGTGCGGCTGCCCCTTTTCTTGGTGATTGCCATATTGGATGATGCGGCTCTCCAGGGGGTTTTTGTTGGGCAAACAAAACGGCTGCTTCAAGAATTTGGTTCACTCCTTTTTTAGGTCACGGCCTTGGTCTATTTGCAGTCAATTTTCGGCTTAGCACTATATCTCATCTTCATTGCTTGCTTAAATATAGTAGGGTATAGGGTTTTACTCCAATAGATATGAGTTAACACAAGTTAGGTTCTCTCCTTTCTCCATTGCACATTCCCCAAATTCTTTCCGTGAATTAATCCTACGTTGGTCGTTCCTGAAACACTTAACACACATGTTAAAAACGTTCACACACGTTTGTTATCATCAAACACGAAGTTCACAGATCGTTGCTACCAACAATCTCCCCCTTTTGATGATAACAAACTAAGTAGAAGATTTGAACATTAAAGTTCCAAATAGTGTGTGTGAAAGTGTGATAGAGGATGTATGCAAACACGTATAGCATGATGTGCAACATATAAGCATGCAAATAATACGACCATGGTATGATGGCATGCTCCCCCTTGAACCAATAATCATGTACCAATAATCATGTACCCTTGAACCAATAATCATGTATGCACAAATAATACCAAATACCGAATACCAAATCTTCCCAATTTTTCCCAATTTTTCTCCCCCATTGTTATCATCAAAAGTTATAACACGAAGTCAAAAATCATATAGCACGCAAAAAGAGAGTATTAGTAACCATCACCAATAATTGCATGTATACACTCATAGAATAATCAAGTCAAAATCCAATGAAATTAAACAACTACGAATTCAACACCAACGTGTACGTGTGATGATTAAAATTGAAGCACATAGGGAGAATCATTAAGAAAGTCAACCAAAACCAATCCACATTTTCCAAGTAACATTCTATCACCTAGGATTGATTTTTCCCACCTCATTAAAAATGAGTTCAAGGTACCATACCCCGAAACATAGCCTATAAGGACTCTTAGATGTGGGGGTGGCATTGCTTGACTAGTAGATACACCAATGCTAAAGTTTACCCATAAAGCTTATGTTGGATACTCGTGGGTAATACCGTTGCCACTGATTGTATCTATTTTTCATACAGAGCAATTATTCTTCTTTTTCGTTTTTTTTCTTCAAAATACTTATAACAACACTTTCTTTTGCTCACTTTTTATCCATGGCAAGGTATATCATATCCCTTAGATTTTCAGTTAAGTTTTCCTCCTACATTCACATTCCATACTTCATAAACGATATCTCCAAATGTGCAACAATAATAATACATGTGGAAGTGAAGTAGGTGGTGTAGAAATCAAGTTGTTTTTAGTCATTGAACATGCCATGAATATTTAGAAAGATGAATATGCGCATGTAGCAAAAGTAATAATACACCAATTTCTACATAGATATGAAAATCATTCGTGCATACTTCAATAATGAATCAAAGAGAAAAGATACACATTTAAGCACCATTTTTTTTAATTTTCAGTTTTTTTTAAATGCATGAAGTACTAAAGCAAACATGAGATGCAATCACACAAACAAAAAAAATCATGCACACATAGCAATGCAACTACTAGCACACAAACAAAGAAACGTCACACACACAAAAAGCTATGAAGGTATGCATTAAGTCCAAAGAATGAGATATACCTTCGCGTCGCCGTTTGACTATGGAGCTAAAAAGTAATGAGACATTCAATTTATCGCTCCTCGTCAAATTTCCATTCACCTACAAAAGAGGTGTCGTGTGTGACCTTGGAATCCAACAAGGTCCACTCACGTTAGTCAACAAAGATTTAGGAACCCATATTTGTTTGAACTTAATGTTTTTGTTCCTATATTTGCAATGATATGAAGTATGACCAACACATCCACATGTAAAGCACTTAGCATGAAAATTTCCAACCTTTGTTGATTCAATGTGAACTTTTCTATATTTTGATTTTTCAACATTTTTAAGACCATATCCTAGTTCTCGCCTATTATTGCCATAAATTTGATTTCCAAGAATGATGTCCAAATTTTGTTTTCCAATGGAAAATCTCTTTATTGACAATTCTAGGGTGGTGACTTTGGATGTCAAGATATTGTTTTCATTCACAAGAAAAGTGCATTTACTAATGAAAGCTTGCTTGTTTTCCTCTTCTTTCTTTTCAAAATCCCTCATTTTTTCTTTAAGTTCAAGATTTAGCATGTTAATCTTTTCAGAAAGCAATTCATTTTCAACTTCAAGCTTTGTCTTATCTAGCTTATACATGCTAATATCCTTTAATAAAGAGGGACATGAAAGACAATCAATTTTTTCAGGCAAGCTAGCTTTCTCCTTATTTAACATGTCAATTGTAGCGTTACATGCAACAATTTCAGTTTTCAGTTTTTCAATTTCCTTAGACATGTCATACTCAGATTGTTGCATATCAAAGTTATCATTCCTATAACTATCCACATCAGCTTCTAGCTCATTAATAGTATTTTGCATTCCTTTCAAGATTTCTAACAATTCAGCTTTAGTGGGAGATCCTACCTCATTGTGTTTGGCCATTAATGCCATGCAGGAGTGTGCTTCATGTTCCTCATCATCCTCCTCAGCTTTGCTATCCATGTCCCATGTCAGCACTTTCATTTTTTCCTTTTGCAACTTGAGCTGTGTGTTGTTGTGGGCAATCTTTTATGTGGTGGTGCCCTTTCTTCCTGCATTTAAAACATTCACTTCTATTAATAGCTTTCTGATCAAATGAATTTCTACCAAAATTAGAATTATTAGAACGAATGAACCTTTTTCCCATCTCAGCTCTTCCTTGATCAGTCTGAATGTATCTCCTGAAGTTTCTGACCATTAGGGCTTGCTCTTCATCAAGATCGTCATCGTTAGCTTGAAGAGCTAATGGTGTGGAAGCTTTGGTCTTCTCTTCAGGTTTCTCTCTGGCTTCTATACTCTGCAACTCAAGCTCGTGTGACATCAGGTTGCCTATCAAGTCCTCCACTTTCATTGTTGATAAGTCCTTAGCTTCTTGAATAGAGGTGACTTTAGGCCTAAACAAGCTTGGTAGCGCCCTTAAGATCTTTCGTACCTGTTCATGGCTAGAGTATGGCTTACCGAGGGAACTGGATTTGTAGACGATGTCTGTGAACCTCACAAACATGTCTTTAACTGATTCTGTTGGTAGCATGCGGAAGCTCTCGTATTCTGTGCAAAGCAAAGCAAGTCCGGATTCCTTCACTTGCGATGTTCCCTCATGTGTCACCTCCAGAGTATGACAGATTTCCTGCGCAGTTAGACAATATGAGATACGATTAAACTCAGATTTATCAAGAGAGCATATAAACGCATTCATAGCTTTACCGTTAAGAGTATAAAGTTTTTTATCAGCTAAATCCCACTTGTCTTTAGGCTTAATCATAACAGTGTCTTCAATTTTAATAGTGGGCAGACTATAACCATTTTCAACAATATCCCACACATCATAATCAACAGACACTAAATAGATTTTCATCCTAGCCTTCCAATAAGCAAAGTCTACACCGTTAAACTTAGGGGGACGGGCTATAGACTGACCTTCAGCAAAAGCACAATCAGATATATTCATGGTCATCTAAAAATCTTGACTAGATCCTCTAAACTGGCTCTGATACCACTTGTTGGATCTGGATCGTAGCCTAGAGGGGGGTGAATAGGCTATTAAAAATATTCGTCCAACCCACGAACAACCACACGCATTTATTAGCACAGACAGGGTAAAAAGAAAGCAGTCACAGAGTACGCACAGATATACCCTGGTTCGATCGTCCCCACGACCTACTCCAGCCCCCGAAAGCAAATACTAGATAGATATGTAAACCTGTACAGCTACAATGAGTCAAGATCCCAAATCTACTCTCACTTAGCTCGTATGCACACCACGTGCTCTACACTATCAATCTAGTCAGATGCTCTCCCTCCGTGACGACTCCCAAAGTCGTCAGGTCCCCAAAAAAATAACACAAAAAGTAAAGTTTCCCCTACAGAGATCGCTACACCAATACAAAGATAAATAAATAGAGTTTTAGAAATGCTCAGTAATGGTGTGTCGTCTTTGTCGTTCAGCGCGTGTCAGATCTCGTCTGACGTAGATGTAGATGTCTCTGATGTCCCCTCAATAGTTCGGCACCCCTCTCAATGAAACTTGTGCCTTCCACCAAACACTTCTTCAATTCAGCCTGGGCTCCTTGCGGCTGCTCCTGTCTTTGGAATTCGGCTCCTTTTGTTGCGTGCGCCTGTCAGTAAAAAAGCAAGAGCACAAAAAGAAATCGGCCTGCTAAAAATTCATTGCGGCTCTTGGAAATTTTTGTTTTGCGGCGCTCCTAAAAAACTAAGAACAAAACTCTTCACAATTTTTCGCCTGCACCAAAAAATTTCTTGCTGCCCTTTTTTGTTCCCCATTTTTTGTGGCAGCCTCAATCAAAACACAAGTATTAAAAACACTAGTATTAAAAAATGTTGGCAGCCTCAATCAAAGAACCCTCTTAGAAAAATTTCTTTTTGAGAACACAAAAAAACTTGCGGCCCCCTGTGTACTGAAAATGTTTAGGGAGAGAGGATAAAAACAGGATGCGGCTCTTATATTTTAGATGGCCCTCTCTCCAACAAATTAATGAAGACCCCCTCACTTAAAAAATGCCGGCTCTCTCTCCTTAATTTTCTTTTGATGACGAGCAGGGAACAAGGGTTTCGGCTCTTCAGGGCTTCTTGATTAAAACAATGTTTTTGATGAAGAAGACGGCTCTGTGTGCTCTCTAAATTTCGGCAACTGGGGGGTTTTAAAGTGCGGCGCCTCTCCTTTTTTTTGGTTAAAACGAATCAGCGGCCTCTTCCAAAAAAAAGCTTTTAATGTTGAAGTTTATTTCGGCTATCCCTTTCTTCAATTGATTTTGTGCTTGCTTTGTAAAGAATGAAAAAGAATGAGCCACCTTTCTTCAATTGATTCTGAAGGAAAAAGAATGTGAGGCGCCTGAGGAAATATTTGAGGGTTTTTTTATTTTTTGTGCTTCTTTCGGAAATATGCAGATAGATGCGTTTTATAGTGCGGCTGCCCCTTTTCTTGGTGATTGCCCTATTGGATGATGCGGCTCTCCAGGGTTTTTTTGTTGGGCAAACAAAACGGCTGCTTCAAGAATTTGGTTCACTCCTTTTTTAGGTCACGGCCTTGGTCTATTTGCAGTCAATTTTCAGCTTAGCACTATATCTCATCTTCATTGCTTGCTTAAATATAGTAGGGTATAGGGTTTTACTCCAATAGATATGAGTTAACACAAGTTAGGTTCTCCCCTTTCTCCATTGCACATTCCCCAAATCCTTTCCGTGAATTAATCCTACGTTCGCCGTTCCTGAAACACTTAACACACACGTTAAAAACGTTCACACACGTTTGTTATCATCAAACACAAAGTTCACAGATCGTTGCTACTAACAATTAGGTCATGCCAGTGCTATCCAAGACTCATGAATTTATTTTTACACCAACATTGCCACTGATAGAATTACCGTGGGTGCTAGGTTCACTACCAAAGTCTTAGACGTCCAGATGACGCTAGACACTTATTCTATTGGTCTTAGGTTGGGTATTCCTAACTCTGGAGCACTTTTGAGAGAAATTGTCATGAATGATGTAGACATCCATAGGAAGATGTATCTAGAAGGTAGGACATATAAAGCCTCCCTACCCATCAATGATCTACAACCCGTTGCCTGTATCCTGGCCAATCTTCTCTCTTACAATGTTAATCAGAAAGGAGGACGTGGAGTTGTTCAATTGATCAACCAAGCTAAATGTGTCTATGCCATGCTTGGAGACATCAAGGTAGATTTGGCACAGATCATTATGGAGAACATATTCATAGTGCCACTTCCACTAATTCCGTATCTCCACTCCATCACAGACACTTCCTAACTCATATCTTTATTAGAGAAGGGCTAGATGTAAATAATGAGATTCATTTCATTGAGCCTATGACTAGGTTCGATGCACGCAAACTCAATAGAATGGTAATCCATCATGATCCTTCTAAGAACATTCTTAGTCAAGTTGAAAAGGAAGAAGATGAATCTGAAGATGAACTTATGCAACATGAACAAGCCTCATCATCCTCATTTATGGAGCCATCACCCTACCTTGCGACATTCTAAGAAGTCATTCGCTCTAGACTTAAGAAAATGCAACATGAGGTGAGGGACAACATGAACTCCATAAGAGGTGAATTGCTTGAAAGGACGAACAAACTCAAGAAAGCAATCATCGATAGGCTTGATATTTCCGACGGAGTCATCGAGGATGTTCAAAAGGACCTTGCGGAGATTAAGAAGAAGATGGATGAACAATGCGATGCAGAGGTAGATGAATGTGTTTTGTGTTTGACTTTTATGTGTGCTTTATGAACATTATTAGTAGTTGGTTTGTAATATTTAATGAAACTTTGGACTTTTGGTTTGTAATATGATACTTTGTCTTTGGCACCTTACATTTTTTGTTTGATAAGTAAGGATATGCTTATTATGGAACTTAGACTTTATGCTCAATATGCTTGGTGTTGTTTTACTTTCTCTATGTTGATATAAGAGCATGCATGATATCTATCACCATAACCGTGTGGATATTGAGACATAATTTTAGCCATATGATATCATTATCAAAATCTTTAGGTTTATGCTTATGCTTATGCTTATGCTCTTATGTTTATGCATATGCTTATGTTTATGCTTCGGTTTATAATAAACAAATGCTTATTGAATATATTTTGGTTAATGAATTATTTATGCTCTCTCTTTAACTCGTCACATGGCATAAAATTTTCATTATTCTTTTTGATATGACAAATGGAAAGAAAATAGGTAATGCATATAAAATAGTACGATTGTTAATTATTTATATTATTCATGTGATGTTCATGGCATATGGTATTGTGGATATTGTGACATTGTTTTACTAACACACATGAAATATAATATGAAATGATGTGCATATCTCTGCTTATCTCTAACTAGCTCTGATGCATGGTCAGTAACTTCTCCATAACAATCATGCATCTCTGCAGGAGGAGAGTATGTTATTTTTAAAGTTATCATATTATATGTTCTATTTTATATCATTTTTTGTCATCGTCCAAAAGGGGGAGAGTGTTGGGATATTAAGACACCCCAAGTAGAGTTTTGATTATGTCCACAAATGATATGGTACTAACGACCTTAAATCAAGTGTGCATGATATAAACAATGTGATGAACTGATAAAGCCATGAAGAATATAGATGTGACGTAGCTCTAAAACAAAGATATGAAAGCTATGATCATAGAGCCATTCTACAGTCAAGACATAGAGCAAATGAAGACTCAGGTGAGGACCCAAAATGAAGGCTCAATGGTCCAAAGACAAGCAAACATGACTCAAGACTCAAAGAGTGTAAAATTCTGTAAGTAAAAGTCTTAGTTTGTAAAAGCTAAATCTTAGAGATACACACACTTAAATACTAGAAAAATGATTTTAAATTGTATTAATATGTTTTAAATTTTTATATAATAAATTTTAAATGATTTCAAAGTATTTTGATGTAGAAAAATTCATGTATCACAGAATAGCCGACTATCCACACATTGATAGCCGACTATCTGTGAACATGATTTGAACTAAAACTTTTTGAATTGTAGTCAATGACGTATTCAAGAATTAATTTCAGGGGGCACAATTTTTTGGACAGATATAATTTTTGTATATTTTATTTATTGCAAAATTGTAGCAAAAAAGAAAAAGTAGATTGCCTCAAGCACATCCTAGACAAAATAGTTGTAACGACTTACAAACTACAACTCACTCGACGATGTCTTATGTTTTGAAAATGTTGTATAACAACTTCATTATCGTTGCTATCTAATATATTCTTCTTAATGTACACAATCAAGATGTCATTCATCAATTGATCTCTCATTCAATTGGGTAAACGACTCTTTACAATATTCATACTGGAAAATACTCTCTCAACTATTGACATAGCTACTGGAAGAACCAAAACAAGTTTAATAAGCAAGTAAACTTATGGATATACCTTATCCTTTTTTCCTTAACCATCTTCTTTTGTCTTGACCATCTTCTTAGCAAGACCTCTCAATCCTTTGAGTCTAACAAACTCCTCATTAGAGTGCACATTAAATATATAAGCTTCAAGTTGATCTTCAAGTTTCAAAAGCTCTATAGAAGAAAAGTCTTTGTGATTTGCGATAAAACTAAGAAAGACAGACCAGCTTTTGCTTGTCATAAGAAAAAAGAATCATTAGGACACAAACTAGCTATACAAAGAAGAAGCAGTGAAATGATCATTTAGCTCTTTAAGTTACATATAAATAACTGGATGGATAATGCTTGCTTTGAATCAAGGAGATTTAAAGATTGATATATCATAGAAAATTAAATTAAAACAATAAAAAGTAGGAAGTCATTGTTATAGAAATTAATTAAGTAAAAATGACGAAGATGTTTTTATTGTTGTCCACGACATAATTATACAAACTTGTAAATAACAATTATATATGGGGTTTTGCAAACTATATAATAAATAGTTGGGAGATGTATGTAATTTTTCTTTCTTTAATTCCTCTAAATATTAACAATAAAAAGAGTGGAAAAAGCACAAATAGTTGGGAGATATAAAGCGTAAATAGTTGGGAGATGTATGGAATTTTTCTTTCTTTGATTCCTCTAAATATTAACGAAAAAAGAGTGGAAAAAAACAATGGCAGGGATTAGTCGAACCCTCGCTAGCAAAGGACGAACTATTTCCAATGCAACCACTCCAGTATGTCTCGTGAGTGTTTAGAGGTGAATGGAGTTTTTCTTTTGTTAAATCATCTGAATATTAACAATGAAAGGCCTGCGAAAAAATTGCAGTTGACAGGATTTAAACCTGTGCTGGAAAAGACCGCATGACTTCCAGCCATGCCGAAACTAGTCAAGAACAATGCGTAGGTGTTAAAGATCTTAATAACACAAATATACATAAATATTTTTACATGATAATTTTTTATCAAGGGACATAAAAGTAATTTTATTACTCAATTTTCAGAGGGGGCACGTGTCCCCTGGCCCCCATGTAGATCTGTCCCTGACTATAGTAGCTTACTATCTCTTTAAGATGCCGACTATCGGCAAGAAAATAGCCGACTATCTCCTGGAGATAGCTGACTATCAAGGTCAAACGAACATTTTTAATGGAAAATGCGATTTTCGTATTATAGTCATTTCTAGCCATTTGAGGAGGAATTTTTGGACTCAATTTGAATGGGGTTTCCACTCTATAAACACCAGAAAGTTCAGAAATTTATCATATTATATTTTTCATGCAAATTTTCAAAAGCTCTTTTGCTCTAAGAGCTCTATTTTTTTCCATTATTTTTATTTTTTGTGCTTAATTTTTAAGATCCTTTTATATATCGTTTGGACTCTTATTAGCTTGTTTTTAAATCCATATTCACAAAGTTTTAATCTTTAAGAGATTTGATTCAAGTTATATATTTGATCTCATACTCTTTATTTAAATTATTTTTAGATCAAGGATTTTGATTCCTTTATATAGCAACTTAAAACACAAAGCTCCGTCATTTGGCTATAGGATTAAAATGGTGTAACGATCATCGACAAAGGTTTGTAAGCCTTACAGAAAGGCATTGGGAAGTCGATTGGTAAGTTGTTGTATTCCCTTGTGAAAGGGGTATTATTGTACTTGGTTTGAAATCCTAGTTTTGGGGTAACTAGGTGGTTAGGAAATCCTAACAAGTACAGCTAGGTAAGTGTATTGTAGGTTTTGCAATAGTATATTAAATCCCTAAGGAAGTCGGGGACTGGGCGTACCCAGGTTGTGGGAAACCATGATAAATTCTCGGTGTTTGCACTGTGATTACTCTTATAGTCTCTCTATTCATTATATATTGCTTCTGATCTAATTTTCGATGTGCTTATTATCTTTATCTTATTACAAGATTTATATTTGTGTTGATTAAGTACCAAGACCGGTAACACTTCTTGGAGACTTGGGCAACTTAATCAGAAGGGATTCTTAATATTCGCAAAAACTTTTAACTTTATACACAATACTATTCAAACCCCATTCTATTGTTGTATGCCATCCACAGGATCTAACAGATTTATGGTATGAGATTATGCATACCTGATCGAGAGGGTTTCTACCCTATTTATAGGGTCGGAGGATGGCTTAGCCACATAAACAAACCTCCCATATCCATTCAAAACAAAGCCATCATGGGATTCTTCGGGACGTGAAGTGCCCATTGTAACTGCCCCCAGATAAAGGTGACTGCGCACTGCTTGACAAAGTGGGTGCACGTCTCCCCTGATAAAGCTGAATGTGTACCGTTGATGAGACATACCACGTAGTTTCCATGATATAGCTGATTGTTACATGCATGGGGCGGGCCTACTAATAATTGTTTGGAGAGAAAAAGGCATCACATCCACCTGAGATCACGCTGCTATAATTGCCGGGGTAGATCTTGCCAGTCAGGTGAGTGCTCGGATCATGGAGTTGAACAAGGTGACCTCGGTGGTCGTTCTATAGAAGGACACCATTGAGGGACTAACTTGGTAGAGGTTGTAACTAAGGAGTCGAACTGCTAAAGGATTTGACCTCGTATGGCCGACCTTGCTAAGTTGTACTGTTCAGGGAATACATTGACTGTTGTCTGGGTCTGGCCAGGCTTATATTAGGAGGTCATGTTATCTATAGGGGCACATGTGGTGCCTAGTAAGGCCCATCTGTCTAGCTCAGCCGGGCCCATCTGCTAGTGGGCCCTTCCTGGAGTATCATCTGCAATGTCCCCTCATCTTCAGCCTTGATAGGACCGACCCGAGATGCTTCTTGAGGTCGGGTGTGGAGAGGCGATGAGATGAATCTAGAGAATACACTAGAAAGACACGAGACTTCGATTAGCCTTGCTCGACTGGACTGACCAGCTTTGATAGCGTTGCACCCGAGTCGAGGGGATGACGCCTAAGGGAGGAGAGGTCGTCAGTCACCACACCTTCATTTGGAAAGTCCATATCTCTCTTCATTGTTTTGTTCCCGAATATTCTAATTTCTACAGTGTTTTCCATCTTCACCGGATAAAGTAGTTTCATTTCCAATCCCTCTCCTCTCTGTCCTTTCTTCTTCATCGAAGTCAAGGTAGAGACTACCGATCCGGATCAAGAAACTATCAACACCGAAAGAATCGTTAACCTCCAGGATCTAGGAGGGATGATAGCTGCGAGGGAGCCATAATGCCTAGGGAAGAAGGGTTACTAACTCAGGCAGGCATAATAGACTTGTAACCAATCTGGAAGAAATATGCAATCCCTTTTTCGGATGGTTGTGATCAATTTTTACAAGGAGATATTACACAGATGTGCTCGCACCCTGCCTTTTCATAATCGGTGCAGGTAAAGGGGGGGGAGAGCTCGTCAGTTACCACACCTTCATTTGGAAAGTCTCGGTCTTTCTTCATTGATGCATTCTTGAATCTTCTAAATTCTGCTACGTTTGCCACATTCGCCAGAGAAAGCAGTTTCCTTTCTTATTCCCATCTTCTCTGTCCTTGCTTATTCATTGAAGGCACGGTAGAGACTATCGATCTGGATCAGGAAACCATCAATACCGCCAGAATCATTAACCTTCAGGATCTAGGAGGGACGATAACTGTGGGGGATCTGCCATGCCTAGGAGAAGAAGGGTTCCTACCATAGGTGGGCATGGTAGACTTGTAGTAAATCTAAAACAAATATGTAATCCCTTCCTCTGTAGTCTTAAAGCTTCCTAGCGAATTGAAGGGGACCCCTATCTCTCCTCCTACGGTGATCGTACTGAGTGTTGTGCATCTGGAGGCGGGAGTCATCCTTCCCGTCAACCGTTTGTTATGGAGGTTTTTGTACCTTTTTAATCTAGTTCCATACCAACTAGAGCTAAAAAGATTCAAGGCCTAATCGGCTCTGCCAATATGTTTTCCATCAATGATAAAGGCTGGCTGACTGTAGAGCTCATGCATGTCATGTTTAAGATAAAATAGAACTCGGCTACCCAATATTACCTCAGCTGCCAGATTCCTAGGATCTTTGAGGAGACACCTTTGTCCTACAAACACTAAAAGGAGAGGTGGTTCTGGGTCATTGAAGATTGGGATTTTGACAAAGGGTGACTTGATGCCCCTAATGAATGGGTCCCACGTCAGTTCGGTGGCCATGCAAATGGGTGCCTGATGTCATCCAAGATAGGGACATGATGCATGAAATGGAGTGGTGGTTTTGGTTGGCCGCCGCCTCCTTACATGTCGCATGATGTGTTGCTGTTTGAGGGAGCAATATGTAGGCTGGAGGGCATGCCTGCAGAGCAAGGCAAAGATCTTGGCGAGGCCCCTCCCGCCATTGGTGCATGGCTACTTAGGGGTCGACAACTTGAAACTTTTTGCTCGATTGCTAAACTCTCTCTGTTTTCCTTTTTACAAAGGCTGGTTGTCATGCCCCGCTTCTCATTAAGCTTGGGAGCGAGGACGCGAGCGGGTCCGCATGTGCAAGTAAGGAGGAAGTACTTTTGCTTTTCTTTCCTCCTTGACTTAACATAATAAGCATTTGTGTGAAATAGCGCAGGTCCTTGCATGCATTACTCAGAAACAACACAGATAAGTAAAATATTATTACAATCTCATTCGTCTCAAACAGAATTACAATAATGAAGGAACAGAAGAGTAGCTCTTATAACCCGTATAACAAATGAAAAGAAGTACAATGAAGGTTCACTAGTTCAACAACTCTTGGTCCACTGGTTCAGCTATCTCAACTAGTCCTCCTGGTGATATAGCTCTGGATCTGACATACATTCAAAAACATGAATGTATGTCAGTAAGGGCTGCAACTAGAGGTCAGAAACCCAAGGCAAGATGTACAAAATAATATTAAATTTAAGAGGCATTAATAATTTATAGGAGACATCAACAACACGTTTAAACATGCCAGCTCTAAGTGAAGTAAAATAAAGCATTCCTAACATGCAGTTCTAAACAGTTTAAGAAGTAAAGTAAGGCATTTCTTTGATTCATTAACATGTCAATTTAACTAAGACAACTATAGTAATTGCAAGTTCCGTGTCAGTATTTCATTTCTCGCATAAGGTTCATGCCTTTAGGCTGTGATGAGTGGATCGTTCTTCTCACGGGGGTTTTACCGTGATTGACGCTACCCTATCGCATGCGGATGGTGCTCTTGAAGAGAGGACCCCTTCATATGCGTAGTGGCCGCTCAACCCTAACCCCACCCCAGATTTATGCTAGAACACGAGTCAGCCTAGTCGACTCACACGACATCACGAAGTCACGATTTCTCCTTCGAGGCGCACGATTTCACGATGTCACAATTTCGCCTTCGAGGCGCACGATTTCACGATGTCACTCATTTGTTAAACATTCCAAAAATGGCCAGACAAGATATGCACCAATTTAACAATGTCAATATTTCATTTTGTACAATGTTTACATTTGTTACAAGAATGTTGAACAGTGTGTACGACAATTAAAAGAAATGTTGAACATGTGGGTTTAGTGAACATTCTACAGATGTTGATTTTCTTTGCCAATGTTTAAAGGTAAAGCATATCAAATTATATGTCGATGGATCACATTTTTAGTCTAGAATATCATGGTATTAATTTCATGCGTCATTTCACGTGCAGATTTTGAGTTATACAGCTTTAAATGAAAATGACTAAAAGAGCATCCAACTTCTAAAATTCACAATAAATTGTACACTTGCCTGATTTCAGCGTTCTTGGTGTCGTTGGATTCGTCTCGATGAGTACTACACTACTGTGAGATTGGTTCGCTGATTTGATCAGACAGAAAATCAGATCAGGTCCTTTTTATCATAACAACATTAAAATAGCTCCTACGACGTCTAACAATCCGTTTTATTAGGTTTTCTACATTACGGTGTGGGTTATAGTATAGTAAGGGGTAGATATACTAAACGGTAACATAGAGAAGGGTCGAGATGCAACTATGGATAGCGACGACACGTACGAACTTAAAATAGTGACGTTGAGCCTCGGGGATCTGCTGTCGATGGCCGGCGGCTCTGTAGCGGTTGCGAGGCTGGTCGGCAGTCTGCTGCAAGCGAGGAGAGTGCTGTCGACGTGCTGGAAGGTGGCAGGTGGACTTTCGAGGCCTTGGGGAAGAGAGAGGGGCTGTCGACGGGTTTGGAGAGGAGAGGGGAGTGCAGCGGCCTTGAGGATGGCTGAACGACGGACTACAGGTCGATGGACAGAGGAAGGGGCTGTCGGTGCTAGTTGGAGATGGCCGGAGGGAGGAAACGAAGAGGGGGATAGATCTTCGTGGGAGATCTGGGAGGATGGGATGGATTGCGTGCGGCTACCGGCATGGGGGACGAAGCTGGGCGAGATGGGAGGCAGCATGTTTATGGGTGAGGCTGGGCGGAGTTGGTCGCCGGCGGTTGTTGGCGGCCTGGGCAAGAGCTGCAGTTGGGTTGCACGTCGATGA
>CM061142.1:275091668-275241708 GCA_030789695.1 Scilla litardierei | reverse complement strand
GTGGAGTTGTCACCGGGGGTGGTCGGAGGTGATCATGCGCGGGCGTCGAAGTTCAGCTTCCAAATTTGTGAAAAACGGCCGATACGGCGTGTTCCGACGATGATTTCGGGAGCTACAAGTGGGCTATGCGTGTAAGGGAAATTGCAGTTGGTAGGGGGTTTCGATAGGAATCCAACGGCGGTAGGGTGGTCGTCATAGGTGGCCAGATAGCCGGTGGACGCGAGTTTTTCCGGTGATTGCGCAGATCTGTAAAACTGTCGTTACGTCGAGTTTGAGAGATGTTTCGAGGAGGTATAGATGAGGAACGAGGGTAAGGGGAGTTGAAGATGATTGGGGGGTCAAAGGAGAGTTCGACGGTGGTGGAGTTCATCAGAGGGGGTGGCCGGAGTGGCGGCGGCGGCCGTTTTCCGGTGGGCCCGCACAGCAGGCCTGGGCTGTGTTTAGTTGGTGTTTTTGATGGGTTTTTGATGTCTTGGAGAGGTGGAGATGGAGGAGGAGGAGGAGAAGGTGGTGGCCGGTGGTGGGGGCTTGGGGGCAACCTGGGGTGGCCGGAGGAGAAGCTAGAGGCGGCTGAAAGATGGGTTGTGTGAGCTTCTTGCGGCTAGGGGCTGGTTTCCCTTTTAGAGATGAGGGTTTTGCTATAGAGTGTTTTAAAGAGGGTGTAGTTAAGGGATGACTAGGAGAGAGGGTGAATGATGGGGTGTACAAGGTGGGAAAATGTTGGGTGAGGGTAGAGGCAGCAAATCAATTCATGATACGTAAGATCCTCTTAGAGATTTGATTAAGTTTGAATTTCGAAATTGGATTAGGCTAATCAACGGTTGCAAATTGATTAGGGGATATCTTCCACTACGGGTATCGGAAAAATAATCCGAAAATACCGGGACGATCGTAGAGACGAGAAGTACGGGGCTATGGGGTTCGATCGCGTGCTACACCTACCAAAAATTATCATAAAATCGGGAACCGAGTATTGAGGCCAAAAGACCAAAACGCCCTTCCATTCAAAGTTGTTTTGCGAGAAAACGACCCGTGAAATGACGTTCCCGAAAATTACCATAAAATTCTACACTTCCATACGGTCACAACGGCATATCACATCGTATATACCGAAACCAAGAAAGAGCCAAATAAAATACGTGCACAAAAAAGTACGTGCACGCAGAAAATACGAATGGTCGGAAAGCGGCCGTTACATTCTACCCACCTTAGAAATGATTCCGTCCTTGGAATCACTTATACTAATAGTAATAATATCTATACACACTTGCACCTGCAACTCCCATATCTACACATAGTGATCGCTAATCCTTTAACTTCAAACAACGTTCATCAAATAATCCATCATAACCCGTCTCTCCAGTGGCTAATGCTACAGCTAGAATCACACCAAAACACTTAACTATAAATCCACATTAATGTCTACAATTCAACAATCATCACGTCCCCATTATATTCTCCATCATATTAACTCCATAAATTCATTCTCTATAATCTATGAACCATCAAGCCACATCTATCCTTACCCCTATCATCTAATCCCTTAATCATACCAAATCCGTCTACCTAACCATTTATTCGTATCAACACGTCGTGTTACTTCCAACGTCTTCTCACGCCAACCTAACATTCAGGTCTTGATGCTTTAAATGTTCTACTCATTCTCATGATCACTCTCAATCATACTATACCTCCATAGCTACTCTTATCTATCACTCGTCCAAGTTTCGGGTCGATAAGTTCTCATCCCTTTGTATATAATTTCGTCCAACCAGAATTCTCCATTGAGTCCGTCACACATTTGTATTATAAATAAGTCTTAGACAGCTTATTCTTTTCATCCAATGATTCCAATCTCCTATCTTGGTGTCCCAAAATCAATTAATCATCACTATTACACATCTCACCACACACTATACCTACCCGCACACAAGGTCCTATAATAACAATAGCTAGTCCCAATAATATAACAACAATAAACACAACATTTCAAAGAGAGAAAGAAGGGAGAAGGGAAAGGAAAACTTAAGGCCAATGACATATTTTTAAAACATGTGGGTAAAAACGTGCGGAGTGGTGGTAATGGTTGAGGGAGAATAAGGGGTCGTGATCATGTGAGCTAGTTTCAAACTTTAAGGATTTGATTTAAAAAGAAGACAAAAGTTTGATACAGTCACATGCAACCAAAGATAAGCTATACAATAGTACGAAAAGACTAAGTCTAAGGAATTGCCTACTATGACGATGTCCACGCCTATATGAATACCATCATTCAGACAACCTATACGTATATCACGGACCACACTGAGTATACATACACGACACAAGAGACAATCACTAATATCCTAAAGGTAGCATACTAGTACCGGTCCACACACTCTACCTATACACATGCACTACGACGACATCACAAAACCAATGGGCCCACTACTAAACTAGAGTTGACACAAGCAACAACTGTAATGCCCTACGAAGCTACTGCACAAGTACTAAGGGGGGTGAATAGTACTTTAAAATAATTAAGAAGATAATTCCTAATTATCTTACAAACTCAACCAACAATGCGGAAATGTAAATATAGACAACAAAGAAATGCAATCGCAAACAGACGATATAACGGGTTCGAATCCACCCAAGTCTCCCCGACTTGTTCCCGGTGATCCTACGTCCCAAACACCCGGATCCCCTCCGGATACTTGAGTTAGAAACCTCTAACTCAAATTTGCACTATGAAATACTTGTAGAAACCTCTACAAGGTCAAATCATATACAAATGAAATTGTGACTCCCACAACCCGGGATCATAAACAAACTCTCACAACCGAGAGTAAAACACTTGCAATATTCAAAGTAAATGAAATACGAAATTCTTACGACAAAATCCTATGCCTCGAGTAAACTTACGAATTAGGGCAAAGAAGGATTTTGGGGAAGATGAAGGCACCAAACCCTAGCCCCAAGTAGATGACCAGCAATGGAACCATAGGGAGGAGTTGGTGACCTAAAATCAAGCTCTTGGCTTGGAAGGCTCACAATCAATGAATCTCTCTTTTGAAATAAGAGTGAGGGAGAGATTCAAGTGAGAAATTGAATGAGCTTTGAATGAGAATTAATGCTTCTCTTTGATTCTCTAAACTTCAATAAATATCAGCCTTGAATGCTATGAAAGCAGCACTCCAAGTATATATAGGATAGAGGAAAGAGAGAGCAAAATTCATGGCATTTGATGCTCCAATGGCTCTATTCTGAAGCAGACTAGTCGGTCAAAGAAGGATCACTGACCGACTAGTTCATCAACTAGTCGGTCGGTGATTCAACATGAACCGACTAACTGAAGAACAGCCATAAAGTGAAGTTCAGAAGATAGAGAACTAGTCGGTCCAAGAAGACTTGCCAACCGACTAGTTTCACAACTAGTCGGTCGGTGAGTGTTCTTTGACAGACTAAGAGTCAAAATAGTATAGGCTGAAATCAAGTTGAACTAGTCGGTCTGATAACAAATTCCAACCGACTAGTTTCTCAACTAGTCGGTAAACAATCGTTCTTAGACCGACTAATGATAAACAGTAGCTCAGGCTCAAAAAATGGAAGCTCAACTAGTCGGTCTAAGAAGGATTCCTAACAGACTAGTTTCACAACTAGTCGGTCGGTGAACCTTCTTGAACCGACTAACTGTAAATAGTAACTGAGCTGAAATTAGTCAAGGCATTCTAGTCGGTTCAAGAAGCATTGTCGACCGACTAGATTGCCATCTAGTCGGTTGGTTCTTCTTCTTGAACCAACTAACATGCACAAGAAGCCGTGAAACGAAGCGCGAAGCTTCGGGAAAGTTTGTATGGGCTTCTAATAAGATCCTAGCTCTAAGATATGATCGTTATGAAGATTAAAACGTAAGACTTACTCAAGGCTTAACATTCTACGAAACGAAGCTAGAAGACTATAAATAAAACTTGACGAACCGTCTTCAAATGCTTCGATTCGAATCTCTTGACGTCAATAATGGTCCTTGAGCTTCAACGAAGCTTCAAGCATATGATCACGCACTTTAAGAAGTCTCGAGACGTCGCTTTAGATGTTCATATAAATTTGGCGACGATCTCCATAACTGCGCTCACAAAGAGTTAGTTCACGATATTTATGTTTGTTCATCATCCAAAACCAAATCCGGGGAATCAATACTCAATATTCTCCCCCTTTTTGGTGATGACAAACCAACATAAATAATAATCAAAAATAATGATTCAAATGAAATTTACTTACTCCCCCTTGCATTGATGACACGTTAATTCCAAATTAAATAATAATCATACGCATCAAGCAGACGAGGAAATTAAAAAATGAGAATTCAATTATTGAAATATCGGATTTGAAATCCATTTTTATATATTAACTCCCCCTGAATCTAACATATCAAATTAGATTCACGGTAAATTGCTTTGAATTATCATGTAGCACATCGTCATTATTAATTCTTTCCCCCTTTGGCATAAGCAAAAAGAGCGGGAGGAGATCAACGACAACAACAATGGCTAAAATATAAAAGCACGGGCGTCGTAGAATACGACCATGGTCCAAATGACACCAAAGGAAAATATGAAGTAAATCAAAGCGTGCCAACAAGACCATAGTTGAAAATCGAAAATGAAATCGTCAAAACTCAAATCAATTTTACGAATTGAGTTATGGAATATACTCTCCAATATCAACATTCTTGATGAATTTAGTGCATGGAAAACAATTCTATGTTTTCATAGAATTAATTTCTATTAAATCAAGAAATTCGTCGAGCGACAAAGTCAACATCAGAGACAAACAAAATAATGTGCACACTGAAGCAAAAGTCAACATCGATGTATATATATATAAAATAAAATGGATACATCTGACAACATACATAATATAAACGATCCTCAGATCGGGGCACATCATACAACAAATGTCACGGCGGACATCAAAATGAGCATACATCACAAGTGTATCATCAAAACATGTATACATCAAAATACATCATGAAAACATCCAAAATACATCAAAAATCATAACCACCCAAACTATCCTACCCCACACTCTCACTACAAGATATATCATCCAAAGTGCATCGGGAGAGTCCTCCAAGCAAGCTCAGGAGGTGGAGGCAGGGTCAGCAGCAGTAGCAGGCTCTGCATGAGGGGTGGTGGTCACTAGGTCAGTAGGAGTGTCCACAGATGGAATAGTCGCAACCGGTGTGGCCTCAGAAGCACCAGACGAAGTATCCACCGGAGGAACGGTGGCAACAGGTGTGCTCTCGGGGGCACCGGCAGAAGTAGCAGCAGCAGCAGACGTACCCTCTGGGGCACGAGCAGCAGATCCAATAAGCTCCTGGAGCTCATCCTCATCCATCTCCTCATCGTCAGAAACAGACGGAGGAACCTCAATGCCCAAGTGAGAGCAGATGCGAGCAAGCATCGCCTCAGAATGAGCACAACGAGACTCCACACGTCTCAACGAACGTGCAAGCTCAGCGAGAGTAGGAGTAGGAGGAGCAGAAGCAGCTGAAGCAGAAGCTGAAGGGGTCGTCCTCTGAACATGACGAAGCGCCGCAAGAGACTTCTTGACGGCCGTCGCATTCAGAGGGGGACCAAGAGGACGCTCATCATTGGGAGGGAGAGGGACCCCGAAGTGACGGAAAACAAGTGTCAAAAGGCAAGGGTATGGGATGTGAGCAGATTTTGTGGATTTCCTAATACACTCGAAGGAATCCATCTTATCAAGAATAATCCTAGCCCAATTGATCTCGCTCCCCATGAAGAGAGCGTAGATCAGCTTAAGGAATGGCTGGGATGGCAAGCTCGATGAACCGTACTTCGGAAGGAGGCACGACTTCAAGATAAGATTCAAGACCCAAGCGTTGGGCTTGAAAGATTTGGATGGGACTCCAATCATGGCGGGAGGGATGACATGGAATATCTCGGAGAGCATGGCCTGGTCAAGATCAGAAATGTCATCGACAGAAATATCGGCAGGGAGGAGGCCAGATGAGGAGACACCTATCAAATCCCCTAAGATTTCTGCCGTGAGACAATCGATGTCCCCAAGACAGTCGTCTCAATGGAATGGGTCTCGTCATACTGACCGCGAACACGGTTCGCATAGAAAAGCTTGACTAGACGGGGGTACGGGTGAGGGTTCGCCTTAGGTTCATGGTGAAGATAATCGAGAAGACCGATGTATGATAGAAGATCGGCTAGGTGAGGGAAATCGGAGAACTGAACGAAGTGCTCCAATAACAGAGGACAGTGCTCAATACGGTTGTAAGCCGCGAGACACATAGGGTCATCGCGACACAACGATATATCAACACCGCCTACTGGCATGGGGGCCTTCCCCTTAGGCTGACGAGTGCTAGAACGAGGTGGAGGAGTAGGATCCCTAGCGGTATGCTCGGTCTCCGGAATATATTCCGTGTCGGAATCAGAATCAGCTGGAGGAGTGGGAGCACGGAATGAAGCTGGAGACACGGGCTGCTTCCTAGGCTTAGGCTGAGATCTAGGCTTGGCGGTCGCCGTCCTCTTCTTCTTAAGAGGAGGCGAAGAAGACGATGGATGGGTCGATTTTGATCGTCGTTTAGGTTACGGGGGGGTCCGTAGGAGGCGACTCTACAGTCATGGGTGACGGACTAGATGGACGGATGGGTATTCGTGTCTTCGCCATAATCGTGACGAGACAACGCAATCAACGCACGAAATCGAAAAACTGAAACCTTAGCTCAAACCCTAGGAACGGACTGAAATTGAAATCGAGCAGAAACCTAGCCCTAGAAGCTGAAATCAAACCCTAAAGAGCTAGAGGAGAGTGATACCTAGGTGGAGGAGAGGGATCGACGGAGAAGATGACCGGAAAGATCGATCGGAATCGATGGAGGAAGAAGGGAGACGAACGGCTTTTGGCTGAGAAAGATTTTTCGCACCGATTAGAAATGATTTTAATCGGTGCGGGGGTGACTTAATCGATTGGGAGGCCAAAAGACGCAACAGCCCCCGATGCACTTAGTCGGTCATAGTTCAAGCGCTGACCGACTAGATGACGATCTAGTCGGTCGGCCAATGAGCTTGAACCGACTAAGTACAAACAGTAACTGAAGCCAAAATTTAGGGCATGAGTTAGTCGGTCTGAGTTCATTCACTGACCGACTAGAATGAGATCTAGTCGGTCGGCCAATGAACTTGGACCGACTAAGAGAGTCCAAAAATTTGAAATTTGGAAATTTTGAGTTCTCTCCTAATCGCACTTGGACGAAACATCGAAATACTCTCATATATCATTATACTACCCCATTAAACATCGAAAATCTTAAATTTGACGTTCATGAATAAATCGAGCATAAATTCTGAAAATTCAACCAAAAATCCAGGAAAATCTCAATAATTCTAGCATGAGCAAATATAAACGAAATTTATTAGTGATCAGATGCCCGAGGTGCGTGCGAACACGCAACCGGGGCACGCGACTCGCTAGTCTTACCGCAAGCGCACGGTGTAGCGGCGAGCGGGTATCGAACACGAGGAGGCCAAATGACAGTGTCTTCTTCAACTCACCTGGCTATAAGAACAGTCTAGAAATATTCGCAATAAAGCGGTCACAGTCGTTCAATTGTATAAAATGAATATCAAATCAATAAAGACGCCTAGGGGTAGGGAATCCCCGCTACAAACCGTATCTCGTCATTGTGATTCGTAGGTGTCACAATTGCTAGACTTGAAATTCAGGTGAACTAGTTGCAACTAAATATAGAACCAAGCTCACGCTCTCGCGCTATTGTCGGTCTATAGCAAACCTAGGGTAGGGTCCAATCTCTTGCAAACCCTAACCTAGGCAAGCTAGCGTGAAGAACAACATCATCGTTCAATCGTATCTCGAGCCCACTCTCGTGCAAACTCGAGCTACGACCTAGGTTGGGATAGTTCCTACCCGTCCAATCTCTTGCAAACGGGTATTGGTATGGAATTGCAATCGAAAACCCTAGTTTCGGTCCAATCACTTGCAAACCGATTCCGGAGAAATTCAATTGTAACCCAATTCGAATTTCTAGGGCTTCCTATCGAGTTGGGATCCAATCTCTTGCAAATCCCAATCGGTATGAATCCCTAGCTATTCGTATTAAATCAATCCCAAACTAACCCTAATCAATTCTAGCAATAATTTCATCAATTCATCACAAATTAGAAATAGGGTTCGTAGGGTTCATCCCTACGCCCTAAGACGATAGAACTACTCACAATTCATAATAAAATGCAATAGAAATTCACAATCAAAATCAATAGAATTCATTGCAATATTCAATATATCAATAAAAATGGAGTTTTTGATAGAGAGAGAGAGAGACAAACCAATGAAGAACTAATAGCATCCAACAAAATAACACTTTTCCCTCTCCCCTCAAAGGCTCAATCTAATCTCCTAAAAGTAATCTAAAAAAGGCTGCAAAAAGTTCTGAAAAAGCTCTCTAAACTAGGTTAAAAACCGGGGTTAAATACCCCCCAAAAACGCCCAAAGAACTGTGACGAAAATGCCCCTGCGCAGCCTCAAAATCGCAGTTTACGCTACAGGCAGCGCGGCTCACTCGGCCGAGTGACAAATGTCATTCGGCCGAGTGACAAACCCTGACAAATTCCAGTAAGTTCGGACTTTTGGGGGTCGGCTCCTCGGGAGTCACTCGGCCGAGTGACTTTCTTTGCTTCGGCCGAGGGGACTTCTTCACTCGGTCGAGTCGGAACTCGGGAAACGACTGACAAATTACAGTAAGTCTGGACTTTTTTGTTGCCGTCGTCTTGATGCCACTCGGGCGAGTGGTGTCTCCGTGGTTCGGCCGAGTGGTCTGGCGATGCTCGGCCGAGTGCACGCTGATACTCTATCTTCTGCGTGTCCGATCTGGCCGGCCGAGCGGGCTCTCGATGTTCGGCCGAGTGACTCCTTCACTCGGCCGAGTGACATGCTCAAAATGCCCATTCCTCGTGTTTTTGCTCCCTCGTCGCTCCTACAACGTTCTTTCTTCTTCCACTCCTCTCCAATAGCAAAATTCCCCTCGAAGGAGTCACGGGTGACACTCCGGAGTGGGTGCATCTCAGGATCATTCCAAATCGCTCGAAATCTCCTGAAATTCGACAAAAACAAGAAATCGTGAAAAGGATCGCAATATTGTCGAAAAATCGTGAAAAGCGCGATTCGAGCGATCAAAATGGCATGCAAACATGCAGAAAAAAGGTGTAAAATGTGGAGTGATCAATTAGCATGCAAGATTATTGAACAAAATGAATCCTAAATCTCGGATTCACCCATAATCCCCAATTCTCGACGCAGCCGCACAAAGGAGTCTTCCTTGAGTGGTTTCGTGAAAATATCGGCGATTTGCTTCTGGGTTTCAACGTACACTAATATGATGTCCTTTTTAGCAACATGATCATCTAAGAAATGGTGACGGACATCTATGTGTGTAGAACGGGAATGGTGTACAGGATTCTTAGAGAGACAAATTGCACTTTGGTTGTCCACCATGATAGGGCAAGTATCATAGTTTATACCAAAGTCTTTAAGAGTGTGTCTCATCCAAAGAACCTGAGCACACGCAGCACCGGCGGCAATATATTCCGCCTCGGTGGTTGAAAGTGATACGGAATTCTGCTTCTTGAAAACCCAAGAGACGAGAATTTCCTATAAAATGGCAAGTGCCACTAGTACTTTTCCTGTCGGATTTGCATCCCGCATAATCTGCGTCACTATATGAGATTAACTCATATGTGCTAGACTTTGGATAAAGTAATCCAAAGTCAAGTGTGTAACTTAAATAACGGAAAATACGTTTTACCGCTACTAAGTGAGATTCCTTAGGTTGAGACTGATAACGATCACATACACATACGGCAAACATAATATCGGGCCTACTTGCGGTAAGATATAATAAGGTACCTATCATACCTCGATATAGACGAATGTCTACATCTTTGCCGTCCGTATCTTTATCAAGATGTGTAGTCGTGCTCATTGGAGTCTTCTTACCTGAGGCATTCTCCATTCCAAATCGCTTTAGCAACTCCACCGTGTACTTGGTTTGGTGGATGAAGATTGCATCGTTCATTTGGCGAATTTGGAGACCTAAGAAATATTTGAGCTCACCCATGTGGCTCATCTCAAATTGATCCTTCATAACATTAGAAAACTCTTCGCAAAGAGTGAAGTTAGTAGCACCGAAAATGATATCATCAACATAAATTTGAACTAAAATAATATCATTATTCGAATACTTAACAAATAATGTAGAATCAACTTCTCCCATTTTAAAACCCAAATCCAAAAGAAAGTTCTTTAGACGGTCATACCAAGCTCGAGGAGCTTGTCTCAAACCGTAAAGTGCTTTCTTAAGTTTGAAAACATGATTTGGAAATTTTTCATTTATAAAACCCGGAGGTTGAGAAACATAAACTTCCTCAACAACATCTCCGTTTAAAACGCACTTTTAACCTCCATTTGAAAGAGTTTAAAATCTTTATGGCATGCAAAAGATAACAATAATCTAATAGATTCTATAATCTAGCTACCGGAGCAAAGGATTCTTTGAAATCGATACCTTCCTCTTGCCGGTAGCCTTGAGCTACTAACCGAGCTTTGTTCCGAACGACGATTTGGTTCTCGTCGGTCTTGTTCTTGAAAATCCACTTCGTTCCTATAACGGTGTGGTTCTTCGAAGGCAATGGAACAAGCTCCCAAACCTCATTCCTCTCGAATTGAATGAGTTCCTCCTCAATGGCTAAGATCCAAGCACTATCTTCACACGCTTCGTTAATATTCTTTGGCTCTATCGAGGAGGCAAAGGCACAATGAGTGAAGTAGTTGACTTGAGATCTCGTCTTGACACTATCAAGGATGTTGCCAATGACTTGCTCAAGGGGATGGTCCCGAACTGTATGAAGCCGTTTGGGAATTCCCTGATCACTAGGAAAATTCTCAAAAGATTCATTAGTAGGGTTAGTATCAATAGAATCAATAGAATTAGAATTACCAATAGAATCACATAAGACATCCATGGAGTCATCATCATTAGTAATTCTAGTCGGGACAAAACCTTCATTGAATGAAACATGAAGTGATTCCTCGATCGTTGAGGTGCGTTTGTTGTATTTCCGGTAGGCTTTACTACGTGAGGAATATCCACCAAATATCCCCTCATCGGATCTTGGATCGAATTTGTCCAAACTACCATACGTGTTTTTAATAAAACATTTTGCGCCGAAAACTTGAAAATGTTTAACTTGAGGCAATCTACCAAACAACAATTCATAACAAGTTTGTTTAGTGCCGGGCCTCAAAAGTATTCTATTAAACACATAGCAAGCGGTATGTACCGCTTCTGCCCAAAATTGATGGCCAAGTTGGCTATCATCAAGCATAGTACGAGCACATTCTACTTGCGTCCTATTCTTCCTCTCAACTACACCATTTTGAGGAGGTGCGCGAGAGAAAGAAAAGGTGTGAGTAATACCAACTTCATCACAAAAATTTGAGAAAGACTCATTCTCAAATTCCCCTACATGATCACTACGAATAGTGACAATGGTGGTTCCAATGAGATTTTGTACTTTCTTAGCAAATATTGTGAAGTTTTCAAAAGCATCATTTTTATTACTTAAGGAAAATACCCAAGTAAATCTAGAAAAGTCATCAACGATGACAAGTCCATACCGTGCATTTCCTAATGAAGAAACTCTAGTTGGCCCAAAAAGATCTAGATGTAATAGCTCTAGAGGTCGCTTAGATGAAATGTTTTTCTTAGGTTTAAAAGACGATTTTGGAAGCTTGCCTCGTTGACACGAGTCACAAAAGCTTTTCTTTTGAAAGACAAGCTTAGGAATGCCCCTAATAGAATTTAACTTGGAAAGCTTAAAAAGTGTTCCAAAGTTCACATGACCAAAACGTCGATGCCATAAGTGTTGTTCACTTGTGTTGGTAATGAGACATTGTTCATGTGATTTTGGGAGATCTAGAATATATATATCCTTATGGCGTGTGCCGGAAAAGAATAAATCATTATTAGTTTTTCTTAAAATATGGCACATTCCTTTCGCAAAGTTAACTTTGTAACCTTTGTCACAAAGTTGGCTTATTGAAATAAGATTGTGGTTTAATCCTTTAACAAGGTAAACATCACTTATTAGTGGTTTAGAAGGATTACCTACTTTACCAACACCTATGATGGTTCCGCTCTCGTTGCCTCCAAAGACTACCGGGTTCCCATTTGCAATGGGCACCACTCCGGAGAGCAATTAAGCATCACCCGTCATGTGTTTTGAACACCCGCTATCGAGTATCCAATTATTCTTGGAGCTAAATTTGGACTTGTTGCTCCGTTTCTTTTTCTTGAGTACCTAAAGATAAACATATAATTCCATGGTACCCAAGGTCATTGGGTCCTAAAAGATTAGACCTTTGGAAGCCAAGTCCAATTGGACTTAGACTTCCCCACATAATCATCATTATGCACTACATTCATGAAATAAGAATTCATGTAAACTTGTTTTTCATGCATATTTGTGTCCTTCGGGCTCCAAATAGTGAACATTTTGGGAGCCCCATTCCTATTGGGAGCATGCATGCGTTGTTGATTTCTACGTGATGCATGTCGTGGATAGGCATATGGCACATGATGAAATGGTGCATGATGAAATGGTGCATGATGATAATTGTTCATATGATGATGTGGGTGAACATATGCATGTGGAGGAACACGTGCGTGAGAGTGTCTCACTTGGTGTGCACGTGCCCGTGGATGTGGTGCATAAAAATCATCATATGTGTGAACATGTGGAGTAGGATGTGTGTTCCCACGTGGCATGGTATTGGTGTACATATAAGCATGACCCTTCTTTGGAGGTCCACCCAAAGTGGGTTTCTTTCCAAATGAGGGTGTGTACGAAGTGGAAGCACCATTGGTAAATGAACTACCAATAGAGTGTTTGCTCCCACTCGTTGAGGCATCGGAAGTTGGCCTAACAAAGGTAGTGGCCGCTTTGGATGAATTTCCCATCTTCTACCCCAAGTCAATGTGATGATTGGCCGGAAGTAAGTCATTTAGGATTTTATCCAAATGGTCCTTACCTTTATTGAATTTATTAATTCGGCCTAATGTGCACTCATATTTCTCGGTGAGAGAATGCATAGAAGCATCCAAAGTGGATACTTGCGATGTGAGTACATAAACACGAGATTTGAGATTCTCATTCTCAATACTCAAAGTTGAGTTTTGAGAAGTTAAATCCGATATCTTGTGTTCCTCCGAATCCTCAATGTGAACATGCTCAAGTTGAGATTTGAGATTAACAATCTCATTTCTCAAGTCTTCAACAACGGTGTCGTTGTTGATGACGATAGGTTTAGGCGAGGTTTGGAGACTAACTAACTCATCTTTGGTCTTAGTATACCTATTTACTAATTTAGAATATTTAGACCAAATTTGCTCGTTAGCTAATCTAAGGTCGTCCATAGTTACCTCATCGCCTTCATCCTCGCTATCATCGGAGGAAAATTCTCGATCATGTTCCTCTCTTGCCATGAAGCACATGTGTGATTGCTCCACTTGTTCATCGTCTGACTCTCCACTTGACGAGTCCTCGTCGGAGTCGGTGAATGTCCCGACAAGTCCTTTCTTGTACCCTTTCTTGTACTTCTTTGACTTGTCGAACTTTGGCGCCTTCCACTTCTCCTTATGCTTGTTTTGAGGACAATCCGTTTTCATGTGTCCTGGCTTATTGCATTTAAAGCACAAAGGAGTGGAGGCGTTAGAAGAACTAAATTTTGATTTGTTCTTGAAATTACCTTTCCGGAAGAATCGGTTGAACTTCTTTGCCATGAGGGCAATAGATTCCAAGTCCAACTCGTCTTCCGAGTGTTCATCATCGGTAGATGTAGATGTAGATGGAGCGGCCTTGAACGCAATCGCCTTTTTCTTTGGCTCGTCTTGCTTCAAGTAAGACTTCATCTTGTCCTGCAACTTTAGTTTGCTATCCTTGCGTACCTCATAAGACATCAAGGTACCCATTAGTTGAATAATGGTATACTTACTCATATCATTACCTTCGTCGATGGCGAAGGTACGTTTTTCCCAACAAGAAGGAAATCCGTCAATTATCTTTGAGACTTTCTCCTTTTGGATGTAGGTTTTACCAAGAGCCTCCAACTCGTTGGTGATGTCAAGAAGAGAGCATAGTACTCCTTCATCTTCTCACCCTGTTGCATATGAAATAACTCGTAATCTTTATTAACAACTACGATTTTGGAGTCTCTTACCCTACTCGTTCCTTCATGCAAGATGCGGAGAGAGTTCCAGATTTGATATGCACTCTTACATGTGCATATCTTATTGAAGTCCTCGGGCTCCAAAGCGCATTGCAAGGCATTTATTGCCTTGGCATTGCTTACCTCCGCGGCGACCTCCGCGGTAGTCCACTTCGCGAAATCTTCTTCTTCGGGCTCGACGTACTCCGTCAACGTGGCTCTCCATACTGAAGCACTCCGGAGGAAAGTTTCCATCCGGCATTTCCAGTACCCGTAATTGGTACCGTTGAAGAAAGGAGGCCTAGTCGAGGAGTGTCCTTCCATCACCGAAGAAGCTCCTTCACGGTTCCTGAAGGTGCTGTAATCTGAAGGTGGACGAACGTTCTTGTTGTCGTTGGAAGACATAGCTAGGTACTTGGCTTTGATACCAAATGTAATGCCCTACGAAGCTACTGCACAAGTACTAGAGGGGGGGTGAATAGTAATTTAAAATAATTAAGAAGATAATTCCTAATTATCTTGCAAACTCAACCAACAATGCGGAAATGTAAATATAGACAACAAAGAAATGCAATCGCAAACAGACGATATAACGGATTCAGATCCACCCAAGTCTCCCCGACTTGTTCCCGGTGATCCTACGTCCCAAACACCCGGATCCCCTCCGGATACTTGAGTTAGAAACCTCTAACTCAAATTTGCACTATGAAATACTTGTAGAAACCTCTACAAGGTCAAATCATACACAAATGAAATTGTGACTCCCATAACCCGGGATCACAAACAAACTCTCACAACCGAGAGTAAAACACTTGCAATATTCAAAGTAAATGAAATACGAAATTCTTACCGACAAAATCCTATGCCTCGAGTAAACTTACGAATTAGGGCAAAGAAGGATTTTGGGGAAGATGAAGGCACCAAACCCAAGTAGATGACCAGCAATGGAACCATAGGGAGGAGTTGGTGACCTAGAATCAAGCTCTTGGCTTGGAAGGCTCACAATCAATGAATCTCTCTTTTGAAATAAGAGTGAGGGAGAGATTCAAGTGAGAAATTGAATGAGCTTTGAATGAGAATTAATGCTTCTCTTTGATTCTCTAAACTTCAATAAATATCAGCCTTGAATGCTATGAAAGCAGCACTCCAAGTATATATAGGATAGAGGAAAGAGAGAGCAAAATTCGTGGCATTTAATGCTCCAACGGCTCTATTCTGAAGCAGACTAGTCGGTCAAAGAAGGATCACTGACTGACTAGTTCATCAACTAGTCAGTCGGTGATTCAACATGAACCGACTAACTGAAGAACAGCCTTAAAGTGAAGTTCAGAAGATAGAGAACTAGTTGGTCCAAGAAGACTTGTCAACCGACTAGTTTCACAACTAGTCGGTCGGTGAGTGTTCTTTGACCGACTAAGAGTCAAAATAGTATAGGTTGAAATCAAGTTGAACTAGTCGGTCTGAGAACAAATTCCAACCGACTAGTTTCTCAACTAGTCGGTCGACAATCGTTCTTAGACCGACTAATGATAAACAGTAGCTCAGGCTCAAAAATGGAAGCTCAACTAGTCGGTCTAAGAAGGATTCCTAACCGACTAGTTTCACAACTAGTCGGTCGGTGAACCTTCTTGGACTGACTAACTGTAAACAGCAACTGAGCTGAAATTAGTCAAGGCATTCTAGTAGGTTCAAGAAGCATTGCCGACCGACTAGATTGCCATCTAGTCGGTTGGTTCTTCTTCTTGAACCAACTAACATGCACAAGAAGCCGTGAAACGAAGCGCGAAGCTTCGGGAAAGTTTGTATGGGCTTCTAATAAGATCCTAGCTCTAAGATATGATCGTTATGAAGATTAAAACGTAAGACCTACTCAAGGCTTAACATTCTACGAAACGAAGCTAGAAGACTATAAATAAAACTTGACGAACCATCTTCAAATGCTTCGATTCGAATCTCTTGACTTCAATAATGGTCCTTGAGCTTCAACGAAGCTTCAAGCATACGATCACACACTTTGAGAAGTCTCGAGACGTCGCTTTAGATGTTTATAGAAATTTGGCGACGATCTCCATAACTGCGCTCACAAAGAGTTAGTTCACGATATTTATGTTTGTTCATCATCCAAAACCAAATCCGGGGAATCAATACTCAACAATAACAAGCACTAATGGGATAGCTAAACAATAGTGGAGAATCCGAATCGAATAGCGAAACGAAACAAGATCGGGATGAACCTGTTTGGATGGACATGGACATGGGAATAGCTTGTTATATGAAAACAGAAATATAGTGGTGATTAATTAAGTAGGGAAAAGAGATATATTAATATTCTAATAAAATGTAAGTGACAAAAAAATTACGTAGATGATATAAGTTTAAAATACGAAATAAAGTATTTTGACGAGTAAAATAATGAGTAAGAAAATGAAGTGATTGTTTTGGCAAATGGAGATAGGTTTTTATAAAACTTGGACGTGCGAATACGATGAGTATAGGACTGTCACACTGATAAGTTTAGAAAAGAATTTTTATAAAAAAATTTGCGATGAGTCATTTGAAATACGTCTTAACAGTGAAGGGTAAGAAAGGGAAAATTGCATATCGAATTAGGGAAAATATAAGTAAGGTTTAGAGAAAAAAAAATTTTGAACGAAATATGGCATTTATATGAGTATGAAAGATACAGGTTAGAAAGATATTATACGATAAGTAGTTTAAAGGTTTCAGGGAGAAAGTTTCGAAATTCAAAGAATAAATTTAAGTCAACTGAAAAGTAGAAAGTTTAAGTTCAGGCTAAATGTTTTCAAAGAATTTATACTAGAAGGGAAATCCAAAAATAGTATTGAAAATACTTTTTTTGAATGATCAGGATGGTAATGGGAAAAAGTCAATGTTTGATGATGAACAACATGAAGTAGTCACGCGAATCAGGAGCAAGAGATATGGTCGCATGATCGAAACATAACTACGCCTAGTATATGACTTATGAAAAGTCACGGGAAAATCCTACATTCGGCAACACAGATATGTAATGATTAGAAAGATGCTAGAAATCAGAGATTCCTAATTATCGGGCCGTCTAAAGATCAGGGAAAAATCAGCACTAAGACTTCCTAATGAACTAGACTGTAATAGAGAGATATCAGGGAAGGGCCCTAAGAGAATCAATATTATGTTCCGCTGGGCCCGAAGTCGATGGACCCGGGTGAACGACTAAAAGAAGGGCTCTAGAAATCTAACACGGTCAGAGTCAAGTGAGGGCTACTAGGGTATCCTAAGACGTGTATGACTAAATCTTAACCAAGGCGCCTGACTATCAAACCTGGACGTCTATCTAAGTCTTCCTACCATCTAAGACTGGGAAAACCTAATTTAGACTTGTACATGGATATTAAATGAATGCGGTACTCTTATTGTTCCGAACTTTTTGCGAGACCTGCAAGGGCCACCACTAAAACCTGTCACGCCCCGCTTCCCAAAACGACAGAAGCGAAACGTGACAAGGCCCGCTTAGGCCGGAGCTGTGAAGCTCGGACCCAATAAGCGTCTGTAGGGGTACCATTTTAAAATTTTCAGGTTCTTGCATTAATAAGATTCGGAACAATAAAAAGTACATAAAGAAAGTGGCATTCATTAATATAGAGAGATAATATCCAGCAAGTACAAAAGTCTAAAAAGAGAAGCCTAAGCATGGCAACAAACTACAGAAAAGGAAACTAATAGTGCGAAGCACCAAACCTAGGCAGAGAGTAAAGTGGTGCTACCCACCCAGATTAAAAAGTAGTAACCTCTGGAAGTCCGCAACGGTAGGAAACGTCTAAGTCTGGTCCTCATCAGGTACGTCCTCAGGGTCGACATCCTCTGGCTCCACGTATTCCGGTGTGTCTGACTCGTCCACGTACTCTGGCTCAACACCCGACGTACATCACCCAAAAGAGAGGAACTGTACGTCAGGTAAAGTCTACAAAAAGGGTTAGACTCTACTGCAAGTGTACCGAACTATTAAACAACAGTTTACTGGTTGATTAGCATGCTGAGGTTATAACAGAGTATCAAAAGGAAGTAAACACAGCAGGAAAGTAAAGCGTAGCAAGAAGTAGTCGTAGCGTGTGCTACCGACTACGGGACTAACCTAAACGGGTCCAGACAAGACGTGACAACACAAGACAAGACGGGACAAGACAAGACACATGTGACTCAAAGGGTTCACGTCTTACGGTTCGAGGGGGATCAGACCCTCTCCCCGTGCGCATGCTCAACCCTACCCCAACCCAGGAACTCAGGACAAGAAGGTACAGGGATCACTCCCGCTAGGGAAGCATCCGAAACGCCCGTAGGCTTTTTGTGTAACAGGGATCACTCTCGCGTGGAGAGCATCCGAAACGCCCGGAGGCTTTTTGTGTAACAGGGATCACTCTCGCGTGGGGAGCATCCGAAACGCCCGGAGGCTTTTGTGTAACAGGGATCACTCTCGCGTGGAGAGCATCCGAAACTTCCGGAGGCTTTTTGTGTAACAGGACACGACACAGAAGGAATTGTTATTCTAGGGGGTCCACATGCACGCACACACAAGATAACCCTACGGTGTCAAAAGTTGTTGTTGTCGCGCTTAGACTTCGTCGTCAAGTCTAAGTCGTCAGGGGCGTCTCGAACACTATCATTTCACGTCTGGTTCTCTTGTTCACAGTTTAATAGTTCTAACAGTCTAAGGCCTAGGCAAGGCCGAAAGAGCAATTGAGTACACTTGCCTGCGGTGGCGAGTGTGTCGTCCGTCTGGAGCGTCCCGTCCAAGCGTTGCATCTGCGGTAGTCCGTCAGAAACAGGGTCACGGCGATGGTGTCAGGTCACGTTCTTCATCAATCATATTAGGGTTTGTTTCTAAATTTGGCATGACTACCCTAACAGTCAAAAAGTCACGTTTTGATGTTTTTGTTCAATCTAGATCGACGTCTACCCTATGTGCACAGAAAAATTGTCTGATTGTCGATCTTTCCTACGGTGGGCAACGTTTTACAGATGCTAAAAATAAATTTAGTTCAAGTTGACCAATTTTAGTTTAAGTTTTGGTTAGTTACGGTGTGGGTTTTACTACTCGTTAAGGAAACCAACCTCATGATGTCGCCCAATAAGCGGAAGTCGGATCTGAATGGCGAAACGTCGACGTCATCTGGAACTCCTCGGCCGTGGGTAGCGTAGCGAGGTACCTCTAGACAGCGGGGTGGTGGTGCGAAATCAGCAAGCTAACAGCGATTCTCCTCCCGTTGCGAGTAGCGCAACGGATCTTCACGATAGCGGCGACGTCGGCTAAAAGTACGTGCGTACGGCAATGAACGTGAACTCCGAGAGTCCAGGGGGGCTGTCGGTAGATGAAGTAGGAGCAGAGGAAGATGCTCGGCTCGGTGGGTGGCCGACGGCATGGGCGTACGGCGGTGGGTGGCCGTGAGAAGCCGGAGAGGACAGATTTGCGCAACGTCCGTTGTTGTGCGTCTCAGCGGAATTTCAGTGACGAACAGAGAAAACAGGAAGTTGAAGAAGGTAAAGGACTTCACGAAGAAGTAAACGATAGTGGAGTTGTCACTGGGGGTGGTCGGAGGTGATCGTGCGCGGGCGTCGAAGTTCAGCTTCCAGATCTGTGAAAAACGGCCGATACGGCGTGTTCCGACGAGGATTTTGGGAGCTACAAGTGGGCTATGAGTGTAAGGGAAATTGCAGTTGGTAGGAGGTTTCGATAGGAATCCAACGACGGTAGGGTGGTCGTCATAGGTGCCCAGATAGCCGGTGGACGCGAGTTTTTCCGGCGGTGGCGTAGATCTGTAAAACTGTCGTTACGTCGAGTTCGAGAGATGTTTCGAGGAGGTATAGATGAGGAATGAGGGTAAGGGGAGTTGAAGATGATTGGGAGGTCAAAGGAGAGTTCGACGGTGGTGGAGTTCACCGGAGGGGGTGGCCGGAGTGGCGACGGCGGCCGTTTTCCGGCGGGCGCGCACAGCAGGCCTGGGCTGTGTTTAGTTGGTGTTTTTGATGGGTTTTTGATGTCTTGCAGAGGTGGAGATGGAGGAGGAGGAGGAGGAGAAGGTGGTGACCAGTGGTGGGGGCTTGGGGGTGACCTGGGGTGGCCGGAGGAGAAGCTAGAGGTGGCTGAAAGATGGGTTGCGTGAGCTTCTTGCGGCTAGGGGCTGGTTTCCCTTTTAGAGATGAGGGTTTTGCTATAGAGTGTTTTAAAGAGGGTGTAGTTAAGGGATGACTAGGAGAGAGGGTGAATGATGGGGTGTACAAGGTGGGAAAATGTTGGGTGAGGGTAGAGACAGCAAATCAACTCATGATACGTAAGAACTTCTTAGATATTTGATTAAGTTTGAATTTCGAAATTGGATTAGGCTAATCAACGGTTGCAAATTGATTAGGGGATATCTTCCACTACGGGTATCGGAAAAATAATCCGAAAATACCGGGACGATCGTGGAGACGAGAAGTACGGGGCTACGGGGTTCGATCGCGTGCTACACCTACCAAAAATTATCGTAAAATCGGGAACCGAGTATTGAGGCCAAAAGACCAAAACGCCCTTCAATTCAAAGCTGTTTTGCGAGAAAACGAGCCGTGAAATGACGTTCCCGAAAATTACCATAAAATTCTACACTTCCATACGGTCACAACGGTATATCACATCGTATATATCGAAACCAAGAAAGAGCCAAATAAAATACGTGCACGAAAAAGTACGTGCACGTAGAAAATACGAATGGTCGGAAAGCGGCCGTTACATTCTACCCACCTTAGAAATGATTCCGTCCTCGGAATCACTTATACTAATAGTAATAATATCTATACACACTTACACCTGTAACTCCCATATCTACACATAGTGATCGCTAATCCTTTAACTTCAAACAACGTTCATCAAATAATCCATCATAACCCGTCTCTCCAGTGGCTAATGCTACAACTAGAATCACACCCAAACACTTAACTATAAATCCACATTAATGTCTACAATTCAACAATCATCACGTCCCCAATATATTCTGCATCATATTAACTCCATAAATTCATTCTCCATAATCTATGAACCATCAAGCCACATCTATCCTTACCCCTATCATCTAATCCCTTAATCATACCAAATCCGTATACCTAACCATTTATTCGTATCAACACGTCGTGTTACTTCCAACGTCTTCTCACGCCAACCTAACATTCAGGTCTTGATGCTTTAAATGTTCTACTCATTCTCATGATCACTGTCAATCATACTATACCTCCATAGCTACTCCTATCTATCACTCGTCCAAGTTTATGGTCGATAAGTTCTCATCCCTTTGTATATAATTTCGTCCAACCAGAATTCTCCATTGAGTCCGTCACACATTTGTATTATAAATAAGTCTTGGACAGCTTATTCTTTTCATCCAATGATTCCAATCTCCTATCTTGGTGTCCCAAAATCAATTAATCATCGCTATTACACATCTCACCACACACTATACCTACCCGCACACAAGGTCCTATAATAACAATAGCTAGTCCCAATAATATAACAACAATAAACACAACATTTCGAAGAGAGAAAGAAGGGAGAAGGGAAAGGAAAACTTAAGGCCAATGACTTATTTTTAAAACATGTGGGTAAAAACGTGCGGAGTGGTGGTAATGGTTGAGGGAGAATAAGGGGTCGTGATCATGTGAGCTAGTTTCAAACTTTAAGGATTTGATTTAAAAAGAAGACAAAAGTTTGATACAGTCACATGCAACCAAAGATAAGCTATACAATAGTACGAAAAGACTAAGTCTAAGGAATTGCCTGCTATGACGCTGTCCACGCCTATATGAATACCATCATTCAGACAACCTATACGTATATCACGGACCACACTGAGTATACATACACGGCACAAGAGACAATCACTAATATCCTAAAGGTAGCACACTCGTACCGGTCCACACACTCTACCTATACACATGCACTACGACGACATCACAAAACCAATGGGCCCACTACTAAACTAGAGTTTACACAAGCAACAACTGTAATGCCCTACGAAGCTACTGCACAAGTACTAAGGGGGGTGAATAGCACTTTAAAATAATTAAGAAGATAATTCCTAATTATCTTGCAAACTCAACCAACAATGTGGAAATGTAAATATAGACAACAAAGAAATGCAATCGCAAACAGACGATATAACGGGTTCGGATCCACCCAAGTCTCTCCAACTTGTTCCCGGTTATCCTACGTCCCAAACACCCGGATCCCCTCCGGATACTTAAGTTAGAAACCTCTAACTCAAATTTGCACTATGAAATACTTGTAGAAACCTCTACAAGGTCAAATCATACACAAATGAAATTGTGACTCCCACAACCCGGGATCACAAACAAACTCTCACAACCGAGAGTAAAACACTTGCAATATTCAAAGTAAATGAAATACGAAATTCTTACCGACAAAATCCTATGCCTCGAGTAAACTTACGAATTAGGGAAAAGAAGTATTTTGGGGAAGATGAAGGCACCAAACCCTAGCCCCAAGTAGATGACCAGCAATGAAACCATAGGGAGGAGTTGGTGACCTAGAATCAAGCTCTTGGCTTGGAAGGCTCACAATCAATGAATCTCTCTTTTGAAATAAGAGTGAGGGAGAGATTCAAGTGAGAAATTGAATGAGCTTTGAATGAGAATTAATGCTTCTCTTTGATTCTCTAAACTTCAATAAATATCAGCCTTGAATGCTATGAAAGCAGCACTCCAAGTATATATAGGATAGAGGAAAGAGAGAGCAAAATTCGTGGCATTTAATGCTCCAACGGCTCTATTCTGAAGCAGACTAGTCGGTCAAAGAAGGATCACTGACCGACTACTCGTTAGGGAAACCAACCTCGTGATGTCGTCCAACAAGCGGAAGTTGGGTCTGAACGGCGAAACGTCGGCGTCATCTGGAACTCCTCGGCCGCGGGTAGCGCAGCGAGGTACCTCTGGACAGCGAGGTGGTGGCGTGAAATCAACGAGCTAATAGTGATTCTCCTCCCGTTGCGAGTAGCGCAACGGATCTTCACGATAACGGCGACGTCGGCTAAAAGTACGTGCGTGCGGCAACGCACGTGAACTACGAAAATACCGGGACGATCGTGGAGACGAGAAGTATGGGGCTACGGGGTTCGATCGCGTGCTACACCTACCAAAAATTATCGTAAAATCGGGAACCGAGTATTGAGGCCAAAAGACCAAAACGCCCTTCCATTCAAAGCTGTTTTGCGAGAAAACGAGTCGTGAAATGACGTTCCCGAAAATTACCATAAAATTCTACACTTCCATACGGTCACAACGGCATATCACATCGTATATACCGAAACCAAGAAAGAGCCAAATAAAATACGTGCACGAAAAAGTACGTGCACGTAGAAAATACGAACGGTCGGAAAGCGGCCGTTACATGCGGTATGACCACAGGATGCCCGGTAGCTGTCCACCCAAGACCCAAGTGCGTCACCGACCTTCTTCTTCAGTGGGCCCAGAATGCATCTGTTCGCCGCCTCTGCCATTCCATTGCACTGCGGATGCGCCACAGAAAGCAAAGTGGAGTGTGATCCCCCACTCTGAACAGAAGCTTTGGAAGTCCGCGCAGTCGAACTGACCCCCGTTATCTGTCACTAAGGAGCGAGGTACCCTAAAGCGGCATATGACGGACTTCCAAATGAAGCTCTTCATATTCCTCTAAGCGATGTGTGCCAACGGTTCAGCCTTGATCCATTTGGTGAAGTAATTGATGACGACGATGAGGTATTTCCTTCCCCGGGATGCCTTCGGGAAAGGTCCGACGATGTCGGACGGCGGACGGCGGACGGCGGACGGCGGACGGCGGACGGCGGACGGCGGACGGCGGACGGCGGACGGCGGACGGCGGACGGCGGACGGCGGACGGCGGACGGCGGATGGCGGACGGCGGAGCAGCAGTGTGCCTGCTAAACTTCTGGCACTCTCTGCACTTCTTGACATACTGAAGTGCGTCATGGATCATGGTTAGCCAGTAATATCCTTGACGCACTGCTTTGTGGGCGATGGTGCATCCGCTGTAGTGGTTTCCGCGAGGCCTTTGTGCACCTCGCGTATGACTTGCTCGGCTTGGTTCGGCCCCAGACACTTTAGATATATGGCAGGATGTCGAATCTCGTGCGGTGCTTGCAGTAAAGCACACCATCAAAGATCACAAATGACATGGCCCGCATTTCCACCTTCTTTGCTTCGAGCCGATCTTTGGGCAGAGCCACGTCTCCAGGTAGGTCAATGATCGGGCTCATCCAGGTCGTCGTTCGGCTGACACACATTAGCTCGCCCTCTACAATAGTTGTTGTCAGCAGGTTCTCGACGTAGATGGCCATCCCAATTTCGCCCAGGGAAGAGGAGGCTAGCTTCGAGAGAGCGTAGGCTCGAAGGTTGTTCTATCGAGGCAGATGCTGGACTTCCACCTTCTTAAACTTCTGAAATTCAGCCTGAGCGCACTTCAAGTAACGCTTCATCAGCTCCTCCCAGGCCTCGAAGCTCCCGTGGATCTGTTGGACGACGAGCCTCAAGTCGCTCAGCAATAGCATGTTCGTCGCCCCCATCGCTCAGCACAGCTTCAACCCGGTGACAGCTGCCTCGTACTTCGCCACATTATTTGTCGCCGAGAATTTGAAGCGGATCGCATACTCCAACAAGCACCCGGCAGGAGTTTGGATGACGATGCCCGCTCCACTTCCAGACCCCAGAGCCGACCCATCGATGTGGATGAGCCATATTTCGCCATCCCCTTCCTGAGCAGATGTCGAGGGTTCCTCTGCTACAGGTGGTCTTTGCCATGCTACGGCGATTAAGTGCTTGGCAGGTCTTCGGGTAGTTCTTCAATGGTGCATTCCCACAAATTCCGCTAGCGATTGGCCCTTAATCACTGTCCGGGCTCTGTAGACGATGTCAAACTCACTGAGTTCGATGCTGCAGTTCATCATTCTGCCCGATCGCTCTAATCTCTCCAAGTTTTTCTCGAGGAGCAGATTGGTGTAAACGACGACGGTGTGAGATTGGAAGTACGGCCGGAGCTTCCTCGCTATCATGACTAAGCAGTAAGCGACCTTCTCTATGGGGCTATAACGGGTCTCTGCATCTCGGAGCACCCGGCTCGCATGGTAGACATGCCATTGCACGCCCTTCTCTTCCTTGACTAGGGCCGAGTTGACAGCTTCTTCAGTAGTGGAAAGATACAAGCCCAACTGCTCTCCCTCTTCCGGCTTCGCGAGCCGCGACGGACTTTGCAAGTAGACCCGCAGCTCTGCAAACGCTTGGGCGCAGGAGTCATCCCATTTGATCACCTTCCTGTCATCCATCTTTGCGACTAGAGCCCGCTGCAAGACTCTGAAAAATGGGAGCGATCTCATAGCGGACTTTGATAGGAACCTCCCCAGTGCAGTGATCCTTCGGTTCAACCTCTGCAGGTCTCTGATTGTTCGAGGCTCCGTCATATTGACGAGGGCTGATATCTTGTCCTGGTTCGCCTCGATCACTCGCTTCGTAATCATGAAGCCGGGGAACTTTTCCTGACTGTATGCCAAAAATGCACTTTGCCGGGTTAAGCCTTAGGTTATAACGACGCGCTTTCTGGAACGTCTCCTGGAGGTCAGCGAGGTGGTCCAGGGCCTCCTTGCTCTTGACCAACATATTGTAGATGTAGACTTCAAGATTTCGCCCGACCTGAGAGCTGAAGATCTTGTCCACCATCTGCTGATAGGTTGCCCCGGCATTCTTCAACCCGAACGACATCTTTTGTAGCAAAAAGTGCCCTTGTCGGTGATGAATGATGTCTTCTCCTCGTCGACCTTTGCCATTGGGATTTGATTGTAGCCTGAGAACACATCCATGAAGCTGAGTAGTTCGTAGCCCGAGGCGTGGTCGACCAAGTGGTCAATCATCGGCAAGGGAAAGCTGTCCTTCGGGCATACCTTGTTGAGGTTAGTGAAGTCGACGCACATGCGCCACTTCCCGCTGGCCTTCTTCACCATGTCGACGTTGGCGAGCCACTCCGGGTAGCTCACCGGCCTGATAAACTTGGCCTCGAGGAGCCGCTCCACCTCCTCACCTGCCGCCCTCATCTTCTCTCCTCCGGAGCTCCTATTCTTCTGCCTGACTGGAGAGCTTCCGGGTCTGTGTTCAGCTTGTGGGCGATCATTGTAAGATCGACTCCAGGCATATCTGAGGGCGACCATGCAAAGATATTCGTATTCTCTCTGAGGAGATCAATGAGTCTCGTCCTCAGAATGGCTGGGAGCTTTGTGCCAATGGAAACAGTCTGGCCATCCTCTGCATATATGAGCACCTCTTCGATCTCCTCCGTCGGGGTCGGTCGCTGGTCGCAGTAGTCCTCTCGTTCATCAAGGAGATCTACCGACAAGGCCTTCTCAGACGCCTTGTGCTTGGTGGACCCGACATAACAACTTCAGGACAGCTTTTGGCTCCCCCGTACTTGTCCCACCCTCGCGGAGTCTGGAATTTGACCATTTGATGCAGCAGGCTGGGGAGAGCTTCAATGGCGATCATGTATGGCCGCCCTATGATTCCGTTGTACGTCGATGCAATGTCAACGACAACGAACTGTGTCATGCAGGTGGCGACCCTTGGCTCCTACCCCAGAGATACGGGCAGGGTGATCACTTCGGCAATGGAGACCGAGTGTTCGGTGAAGCCGATGATCGGGCCCGTACAAGGCCACAGGTCTGCCTGCTTCAGCCCCATCTTCTCGAACGTCGACATGAACAGGATGTCACAGGAGCTCCCAGGGTCGATCAGGAGCCGGCTAGTGATGGCCGTCCCGATCTGAGCTTCGATGACAATGGCGTCATCATGCGGTAGCTCGACCCCCTCCAAGTCATCGTTTGTGAAAGTGATGGGCGGCTGAGCTACTCTTCTCCTCTTCTCCCCTGTGCCAAGGTCTGCCACCATTACTTGCCGAACGTACGCCTTCTTGGCCGATGACGACGCGCCACTCGAGGACGGCCCACCGCATATCACATCTACGTGCATGACAGGCCTTGGCGGGCAAGGTGCTTCCTGTTCGACATTCAGGGATGGGTCTGGCCTCCGTGCTCCCTGGGGAGCCCTCTCTTCTCGAGCTGGCCTTCTTGCATCGACAAAGCCTCGGAGATGCCCACTTGAATCAGCCGCTCTATCTCACTTTTCAATGTGAAGAATCATCGGTATCGTGACCGTGATCTCGATGATACCGAATATACTTCTGCAGATTCCTAGTGGTAGGGTTCGACCTTATCTCCTGAGGTGGGTCTTGGAGGAGTGTCACGCCCCGCTCTCCAAAATACCTGGCACGTTTTTTTTCCAGGAATCTTGAAGAGGCAGAGGTAAAGAAAGAAAAATGCAAGAGAGGGAGAGAAAACAAGGCAGGCCACTACGCACATGTTGGGATAGTACAAATGAAGCTCAACAATAATATCAAACAACCTCATGAACAAACATTTTATATATAACATATTTCATTTATATACATAGTCCAGGTACATCACTACACAAACACCACCACTCTCCATCTCCCAAGACAACCCAGTCACAATACAAACTACAGCTCTCACCAAGTGCTACTCCTGAAACCCACTCCAAGTCATCACCAACTATGCTACCCCTGCTACCTGAAAAATAGGGAGGAGCACGTCAATGCGTGCCCCAGTAGGAACCAACTTGGATTTGGAACACCGTTCTAAGGTTATTAATCCACAAGACAAGGCAAGAGGAATAAGGCATGCAAACTAAGTAACATAATGAAAAGTAAATAGATAAGTAAGGGGATCATAACTGCGGTCCAATGTCGAGCTGTTGCAAGAAAAGGGTTAACACGAATAACAATACAAATATCATGGAACCACAATTTAAAAGGGAAATCACAAGTGTCAGAAGCATAACACAGTGTCACCGGTGAAGCAAGTAAAGAAAAAGGGAAGTACTACCAGCAGAAGGAGTAACACACAAATTCTTATTTTATTATTTTATAATTGAATTAATTGGAACTTGGGTAAACTGTGTGATACCAGGACCTGGAATTCACCCCAAATTTGGGGTGAATATAGCACACGACGCAGTGGACACGGGCACTGTACGACACCGGGCCTCTTAGCTCCCCCGTCCCTGGCAGGAGTGAGGCTCTCCACATAATAACACAACCTCCGTATGTCCCCTCCACTCCCGGTAAAGGCGAGTGGGTATAAATATCACATATCACATAATCATTTCCCCCAACTTCTCAGTCCAAGCCTCATATCCACAATTTACTCAAATTCCACCTAAAACCCGGGTTTTGCTAACTCACCCTCATCAGAGAGGACTGAGACATTCTAAAACCTCATTTAACATTATTTATAGTACTGAAGGGGACACGTTGCATGGTTCACATTCCACACTCATATCAACATGGGTCATACACCGAAGTGTCATGCCCTCCATCGTAATCAAATCACATATCAAATGGGTCATGCACCCGGGTGTCATGCCCTTCAACATAGCCATTTCAATTCATTACTCTTCACATATGAAACCATGCTTTACATGACCCCATCATTACTAATTCACAACATATTTCATAACACAAGTGTTTACAAGCCCGTTTCTCACATTTGTCAATTTTCATTTCATTGTGACATTTTCACAAACACGTGGCAAACGTGACGTGTATGTCCATAAGCCCATTAGCAAATCAATTAGCAAAACATATCATTAGTATACCTTCCATGTAAAAACAATAATCATGTACCATAGTGAGTAAAATAACTACAATACATAATTTATATCACTAGTCAAATGTTTCAACTTGCAGGAAAAATTGCAAACAGTCCAAACAATTGACTGATGTCACCCAATTTTAATCAGAATTTAAAGAAACTTCCTAAATTAAAGTTATAGATATGTTAGTCCTGGATTCACAGATTAATTGTCAGGCAAAAATATTAAGTATATGATTTATAGTGAATTATTTGGTAAAGTGTGTCAGATCTGTTTTTCAGACAGATTTCAGGGTCTGTATTGAAAGCCAATTTTGGGCATGTTGCAGCCAGAAATTTGACATATAAGAACTGTGATGAAATTTTCGAAAAACTTGTTAACTTTCCAACAAGACCAAGAACATCAAATTCCATTGTGTGTGCAGGTGTTTTGGTCAATTTTGCTAAACTGTGTCAAAACTGAAAATCAAACAGACATGCTGTAAAGTTGGAATTTTTGCTCCTAATTTCTGAATTGAACATATATCAAAATTTATATGATTTTAGGGTAGAACATCAAGATCTACAAGCATATATATTTTTCGAAATCTAATTCAAGCTACAGTAATAGTAATTACAGCAACAACATGAAGTAGAATTTCAGGATATCAAAAGAGATAATTCTGCTTGGAATTTCAAGAGGATATTCATGAAAATTAAATCATGGCAAATAAATTTGATTACCACTAATTAATATTGGTAAAACATGATATAAAAACATGAAGGAAAGAAACCCTAAATAGATTTCCAAAACTAAGTTGGAATCCTACCTCAAATCTTGATTTTCTTCTCTCCTTCTCTTTCTCTTCCTTCTACCTTCTTTCTCCGTGAAGCAGCCTAGGCTTTCATGGTTTTTAGGGGCTAAATTAGGGTTTGGATTGAAGAAGAAGGAGATTAGGGGGGAGGGTGTGGCCGCCATAGCATGGGGAGAGGGAGGAGAGGGGAGAAAATGAGAGATAGAGATAGAAATCACTAGATTTATCCTATTTTTTTCTTTTCTTTTCTTATTCCTTTCTTCTCTTCCAAGAAAGGTATATTCCAAGGGAATATTCCATGAGGAAAATGACCAAGATACCCCCCCATCTTCCAAGTATTTACAAGTTTGCCATTACTTTATGCACACACCACTCTAGTATGTACGCACAACAGTTTTAGTCCAAATGACTGTTTTGCCCCTTGCCTTTCTAAAAATTTACAGGTTTGCCATTGACCCATAACCCCTTCCACACTTGCATGGCTTCCCTACACCTACCCAGGCACATCCATGCATGCATACATGCATCACACACACGTCTAATACATTCTGGTTGTTTTACACCCACGACGTCATTCGCACTTCTCCCGCATTCACATTTCGTATTCTCTACCCTTAGCCACGTATTACGGCCCAATCCCTCTTGCTCTACGTCACATACATTGATATCTACGCTTATTTCATGCCTACCCATGTATCGTAAGTAGAAATACCACGTGTGTTCAGTAGAATACACGTATAGTGCAAAATAGGGCATGACATCCTACCCACCTTAAAATAATGTCCGTCCTCGGACTTTTTAGGGCGTGAACCCTGCCTAAGGTCATCTAGGTATGATGATCTTACCACCCATAAAGTACAAACAAGATTACATACTTACGCCACACGTATATACACTATATACTTCACTATCATCCATACACATCTGCATCACATATATATCACAGATACTTCCTATTATTCATCTAGTAGCACATCCATATCACTATATGCATCATTACATATACATACACATATGTCTTTCATATGAACATCTAGGCACACATATTCACACACTACAGATAAGTCTCTATACGTATTATTATACGTATTTAGATCACTACTAATATCTATGTGCATACGACATCACACCATATCCATATCACGATACGTAAGGCATTCATACATAGCATGCTTTCATATACACCATAATACATTCAGGTATATTCGACTTACATCCTACATACATATATATATATATATATATATATATATATATATATATATATATATATATACATACATACATATCTATATACATACATACATACATACATACATACATACATACATATATATATATACATATATACATACACACACACACACATATATATACATATACGTCTATATCCATGCACAAACACACAACAATACACATCGATCTACTCACCTTAACTTGACAAACATGGTCACTATTACGGTGTCACACAGTATGCACATCGGAATCTTATACACCCAATACGTAGTCATATAAGTTCACTCACATTTATAGGCACATAAACATCTATATGCACACAATATTTAGTCACATCCATACATACACCTACGTGCATGTACTAACACATGCATGATCAAGTTACATAAGGTCTACAATCATAACTATAGTTAAATATACACATGATCTCATATTCATATCGATGCACCTACTGCCTCACACAGATAGGCACATATATCACACACAATACACACAAGAGTGCACAAACATAATACTTTACCCGCCACATACCATATATATAACTACCTTTGCAAATCCTACGCACGTACTGCCATGATAGTCAAACAATTATAAACATCCATCTACACCCCACATATGCGTATACATATAAATACGCAAACAAATACACACATTCCAATACCCGCATATCCAACAGTTTCATTCACTTACATTCATTAAATATATACATCTATATTATAAAAGAGGGATGTTATCAAGAGAAATTGGATAAGAGATATTGGACAAGAGAAATTGGATAAGAGATATCTATATTATAAGAGAGGGATGTTATCAAGAGAAATTGGATAAGAGATATCTATATTATAAAAGAGGGATGTTTTCAAGAGAAATTGGATAAGAGATATTGGACAAAAGAAATTGGATAAGAGATATCTATATTATAAAAGAGGGTTGTTATCAAGAGAAATTGGATAAGAGATATTGGACAAGAGAAATTGGATAAGCGATATCTATATTATAAAAGAGGGATGTTATCAAGAGAAATTGGATAAGAGATATTGGACAAGAGAAATTGGATAAGAGGTATCTATATTATAAAAGAGGGATGTTATCAAGAGAAATTGGATAAGAGATATTGGAAAAGAGATATTGGATAAGAGATATCTATATTATAAAATAGGGATGTTATCAAGAGAAATTGGATAAGAGATATTGGACAAGAGAAATTGGATAAGAGATATCTATATTATAAGAGAGGGTTGTTATCAAGAGAAATCGGATAAGAGATATCTATATTATAAAAGAGGGATGTTATCAATTGAAATTGGATAAGAGATATTGGAAAAGAGAAATTGGATAAGAGATATCTATATTACATTTGACAGAGTTTTTTGAATCCTAGGGCTGACTAGGACAAGCTGACTAGGACAAGTGAGGGGGATAAAAAGTGGCTGAGATTTAATCTTGGATGATGAACGGTTGGGATTAAAAATTAAGATGAATGGTTTGTATTTTTGAGTTTGTGTGGGGCCCATTTCTTTTCGTAACTTGCCATTTGACTTGGGAAAGCGAGTCTGCTTTTGGGGGAGAGCAAGAGGCTTTTTTGGGGATAGCAACAACCATTTGATTCTAAGATCTTTTCCAAGACAGCAACAGACATTTAATTGCAGGAGACTAAAATTCTCTGAACTAAAGCTTGACTATCAATTTTTACTATCAATTTTGACTATCAATTTTTTTGTGAAACTAAATTCTCTGAAAAACTAAATTTTAGGATGAACTAAAATTTTTTGAACTCGAAAATTTCGCTGGGAGAACCCTACAATTTTGGAGATGAACTAAATTTGGATGGTACTAAATTTGTTGAGGAACTAAGATTTTTGTTATTAACTTAATTCCTTGGGATGAGCAAAATTCTTGGGGAACTAAGCTTTTGACATGGGAATATCTTAAATGAATCGTGCCCTACGGGCACGGGTTATGACTAGTACACCTATATTTCATACTCATTACATTCATACCTACACTGCATAGGTCTATACATACACACCTGCTCTAGTACAGACCTACACATACAGGCATACACACAGGGATACACTCCTCCTAGATACACATAAATAGGTAATCATGTCGGAAGATTCACAAATAAACAAACAAGGATATATATATATAAGTATATATTTATTCAACCAATATACACACAACCATATATGCCTCTACTGCACACTGCACATGCATGAACACATCCCTACACTCCATTGTGACATGTATAATAGAAATTCATACAATTATAATACATATGCACATATACACATCAACCAATACACCACACGGATACTCTATATAACCCAATTATATGCACATACTCATTATGTACACGCAGAGGTATACATATCATTTCCATATATAGATATCTAAGCCTACACATAGCCAAATACACGTTCGCTTATACACACCAGATTATTATTCTAATAGTATGTATGCATACAGACATGAATATATCCCTAGTAGGATCCATGCAACCATGCACATACATTCCCATGTATGGGCACACACCCATACACAAATACCATACCTATCCTGATATCACACACCTATACAGTCAAGCTACCCAACTGTACCAACATGTAGTCGGTAGCTACACATACCATTATATACATAATATCCAATATATTCATACTTTTACTAGCATGTTAGTATATACACAAATAAGTTCATTTCAATATTCATACACATTCGATAGATAGCCACATCCAGTATACGTACACATCCATATACTGATACATATATATCAGAATAGGGATCATTCACATACATATGCATACAACCACTCATAAGACATACACCAATACACATTCAATAATAACAACACATATACACAATCACACCACGCTTGCTACAACACACCTATATACATACAAGTATCTCATATACCACTACACAATCCCCCTTCATGCCACCATATAGGTAAGAATACATACACTACATACATACATATATATATATATATATATATATATATATATATATATCTCTCTCTCTCTCTCTCTCTCTCTCTCTCTCTCTCTCAAAATAGTCCAATAGATGCCATTCGACGTGTCACGCACACACACACACACGCGCACACACACACACACACGTATATACCATAACTCCACTTAACCATGCAAACCCATAGCCACCCCACTTATACATGCACTGCATAATCTCAAATCCTCACATTCATCACATTCTACATATGATACACGTCTCACTTATATCCTTCCCATAATAGGCACGGTATAGAGCTAAGGCCTCAACTTATGTGGACGGGTCTAAAGCATCCCTACCCTCCTTAGGGTACATCTACTCCAAACACACTAGAGTATTACTCATACTATCCATACATCCCTTACTTATCTATACCGCTACATACACACCATATATGGCCATACACAACACCTATCTTCATGCAACAGTACAACCCATAACCATATACCAAATTAAGACAATATATCGGTTCATATAGGCATGTAGGCAGCACATACAAATACTCACAGTTATTCAAATATAACACATTAGGAATTCATACCCTAGCAACGCAACAATAGCGATATATATATGCACTAACTTCCCTCACATATATCTACACCCTCTACCCATACAAGCTCACATATATCCACACATATACGCTTCCATCCATGTCTAAAGACAATATCGACGTTCCACTACTCCATCCATACAAGGATAGATACACACGCATAGGAAAACACTTACATGCACTCATATCATACGTGCATATCCTCACTCACACCATTACGACTCATGCATCCCTATTAGCTTATACATACCCACCAATATACATCCACGAATATACATATATGTAACACCTATGTCTCAGAGTCACACAAGTATAACACATACCTCCTCACCTACCCGTATCATGTATCTACATAGAGACAATATATATACGCTCAAGTATTTACCCACCAAGTATAAACGCCCACACATATCCATATACCGCTATAACCATCCAAATTACAAGCAACTTCATGCTATTCAAGTAAAAATACACATACTAAATACAAGTATACCATCACATATATTATTCAAATCTCTAAGCACAACAAATGCACTTATACACACGGGTTCACACAGTTATAGATACACACATACACCCACAACATACATCTATAGTATAATACACTGCAGAAAGTTCATACCCGAACTCCCTAAAGCTAGGAGTCCAAGGGTGTGTCACTTAAAGCTCTAAGGTCACTAAAGTCGCTATCCACCTTAGGGCGAACCTATCCCAATAACTTACTGAAGCATTACATGTACTATCCTTACGCACATCGTATTGTGGTGACCTGCATGGGCCGCCAAAAACTGTCACGCCCCGCTCTCCAAAATAAATAGCACGTTTTTTTCCAGGAATCTTGAAGAGGCAGAGGTAAAGAAAGAAAAATGCAAGAGAGGGAGAGAAAATAAGGCAGGCCACTACGCACATGCTGGGATAGTACAAATGAAGCTCAATAATAATATCAAACAACCTCATGAACAACAACAACATTTTTATATATAACATATTTCATTTATATACATAGTCCAGGTACATCACTACACAAACACCACCACTCTCCATCTCCCAAGACAACCCAGTCACAATACAAACTACAGCTCTCACCAAGTGCTACTCCTGAAACCCACTCCAAGTCATCACCAACCATGCTACCCCTGCTACCTGAAAAATAGGGAGGAGCACGTCAATGCGTGCCCCAGTATGAACCAACTTAGATTTGGAACACCGTTTTAAGGTTATTAATCCACAAGACAAGGCAAGAGGAATAAGGCATGCAAACTAAGTAACGTAATGAAAAGTAAATAGCTAAGTAAGGGGATCATACCTGTGGTCCAATGTCGAGCTGCTGCAAGAAAAGGGTTAACACGAATAACAATACAAATATTCATGCAACCACAATTTAAAAGGGAAATCACAAGTGTCAGAAGCATAACACAGTGTCACCGGTGAAGCAAGTAAAGAAAAAGGGAAGTACTGCCAGCAGAAGGAGTAACACACAAATTCTTATTTTATTATTTTATAATTGAATTAATTGGAACTTGGGTAAACTGTGTGATACCAGGACCTGGACTTCACCCCAAATTTGGGGTGAGTATAGCACACGGCGCAGTGGATACGGGTACTGTACGACACCGGGCCTCTCAGATCCCCCGTCCCTAGCAGGAGTGAGGCTCTCCATATAATAACACAACCTCCGTATGTCCCCTCCACTCCCGGTAAAGGCGAGTGGGTATAAATATCACATATCACATAATCATTTCCCCCAACTTCTCAGTCCAGGCCTCATATCCACAATTTACTCAAATTCCACCTAAAAACCTGGGTTTTGCTAACTCACCCTCATCAGAGAGGACTGAGACATTCTAAAACCTCATTTAACATTATTTATAGTACTGAAGGGGACACGTTGCATGGTTCACATTCCACACTCATATCAACATGGGTCATACACCGAAGTGCCATGCCCTCCATCGTAATCAAATCACATATCAAATGGGTCATGCACTCAGGTGTCATGCCCTTCAACATAGCCATTTCAATTCATTACTCGTCACATATGAAACCATGCTTTACATGACCCCATCATTACTAATTCACAACATATTTCATAACACAAGTGTTTACAAGCCCATTTCTCACATTTGTCAATTTTCATTTCATTGTGGCATTTTCACAAACACGTGGCGAATGTGACGTGTATGTCTATAAGCCCATTAGCAAATCAATTAGCAAAACATATCATTAGTATACCTTCCATGTAAAAACAATAATCATGTACCATAGTGAGTAAAATAACAATAATACATAATTTATATCACTAGTCAAAGGTTTCAACTTGCAGGAAAAATTGCAAACAGTCTAAACAATTGACTGATGTCACCCAATTTTAATCAGAATTTAAAGAAACTTCCTAAATTAAAGTTATAGATATGTTAGTCTTGGATTCACAGATTAATTTTCAGGCAAAAATATTAAGTATATGACTTATAGTGAATTATTTGGTAAAGTGTGTCAGATCTGTTTTTCAGACAGATTTCAGGGTCTGTATTGAAAGCCAATTTTGGGCATGTTGCAGCCAGAAATTCGACATATAAGCACTGTGATGAAATTTTCGAAAAACTCGTTAACTTTCCAACAAGACCAAGAACATCAAATTCTATTGTGTGTGCAGGTGTTTTGGTCAATTTTGCTAAACTGTGTCAAAACTGAAAATCAAACAGACATGTTGTAAAGTTGGAATTTTTGCTCCTAATTTCTGAATTGAACATATATCAAAATTTATATGATTTTGGAGGTAGAACTTCAAGATCTACAAGCATATATATTTTTCGAAATCTAATTCAAGCTACAGTAACAGTAATTACAGCAACAACATGAAATAGAACTTCAGGATTTCAAAAGAGATAATTCTGCTTGGAATTTCAAGAGGGTATTCATGAAAATTAAATCATGGCAAATCAATTTGATTACCACTAATTAATATTGGTAAAACATGATATAAAAACATAAAGAAAAGAAACCCTAAATAGATTTCCAAAACCAAGTTGGAATCCTACCTCAAATCTTGATTTTCTTCTCTCCTTCTCGTTCTCTTCCTTCTACCTTCTTTCTCTTTGAAGCAACCTAGGCTTTCATGGTTTTTAGGGGCTAAATTAGGGTTTGGATTGAAGAAGAAGGAGATTAGGGGAGGGTGTGGCCGGCCATAGCATGGGGAGAGGGAGGAGAGGGGAGAAAATGAGAGAAAGAGATAGAAATCACTAGATTTCTCCCCTTTTTTTCTTTTCTTTTCTTTTATTATTCCTTTCTTCTCTTCCAAGAAAGGTATATTCCAAGGGAATATTCCATGAGGAAAATGACCAAGATACCCCCATCTTCCAAGTATTTACAAGTTTGCCATTACTTTATGCACACACCACTCTAGTATGTACGCACAACAGTTTTAGTCCAAATGACCATTTTGCCCCTCGCCTTTCTAAAAATTTACGGGTTTGCCATTAACCCCTAACCCCTTCCACACTTGCATGGCTTCCCTACACCTACCCAGGCACATCCATGCATGCATACATGCATCACACACACACGTCTAATACATTCTGGTTGTTTTACACCCACGACGTCATTCACACTTCTCCCGCATTCACATTTCGCATTCTCTACCCTTAGCCACGTATTACGGCCCAATCCCCCTTGCGCTACGTCACATACATCGATATCTACGCTTATTTCATGCATACCCATGTATCGTAAGTAGAAATACCACGTGTGTTCAGTAGAATACACGTATAGTGCAAAATAGGGTATGATATCCTACCCACCTTAAAATAAAGTCCATCCTCGGACTTTTTAGGGTGTGAACCCTGCCTAAGGTCAGCTAGGTATGATGATCTTACTACCCATGAAGTACAAACAAGATTACATACTTACGCCACACGTATATACACTATATACTTCACTATCATCCATACACATCTGCATTACATATATATCTCAGATACTTCCTATTATTCATCTAGTAGCACATCCTGAGCAATGGGGACCCTGCTGACGGTGGACTACGCGCGTTCCTGCACCGTAAGGTCGACGTCTTCAGGATCTCCCGGTTCTCCCTCCGAATCCTCTCGCGCTCCGCGATGATGAAGCGGAGTTGCAGATGAGCAGCTTCTTCGTCGAGACGGGCTTGTTAGGCAGCATCCACCTCATCCTCCAGACATCTCCTGTTGGCAGCAGCTTCTCCGTCGTGCTTCTGCTGCTGGGCTGCCTCTGCTTCTTCGTCGAGGAGTTTCTGTTGGGCAGCTATCTCTTCGGCGAGCCCTCTCCACCCCGCTACTTCTTCGAACTGAGGACGAATGTTTTGCCTCAAGTTTGGGTGCTCAGAGGGGCCCGGTGGAGCCTCAGCTCTGACCGCCTCGAAGTCTTTCATCATCTTGGTGAAGGCCTCGAAGCTTTGTTTGAGAGCATGGGCCGAGGCCTGAATGGTCTCAGCCATCCCCTTAGGGGGTAAGTCCGTCGAGGGAGTCCTCGGGCGAGAGTGCGACTCCTCATCCATGTGGGCTTTGCCACGGGAGGGACTGCGGTTGACAGGTATGGGGTTTGACATGGTGTGGCCCTTTGTTCTCACAGACGTCAATTGTTGCGGGATAAGATCCGCATACAATGAATTTGTTTAGAGGGGAACCAAGGGCACGGTGGTAACAGGTTGGATGAGGAGTGGGTAGGATGTTTACAGGTGATGAGAGGGGTGGTGAGGCTAGGCGCACTACGGAGGTCAATCTTTGGTTAATCCTGCGAGTTCGTCGTTTGTTCGCCGCTCTCCTTGAGTTGGATGCCGATCGCTTGACGCTTGGACGAGCTCACCTGCGCACAGACCAGCTCGTCAGAAAGGCCGGGTTGGGTTCCAACCCTTAGCATCTCCGATGCCTAAGTTAGAATTGGAGCTTAGAAAAGGGGGCCAGACACGTAGGTCGAGATAAAGGTAGGTCGACCTTGCGTGGCGAGCTATAGTGGAAGAACAAAGATGTGGACGACCTTTGCTCTTGTGTATGAGTGAGAGTTTGAGAATCAATTAGCCAACCCCTTTCTCGATGGAGATGGAGGGGTATTTATACCTGACTGAGGCGGTTAGGTAGGGCTGAGCTGGCGTGCTGAGCTGGCGTGTCAGACTGCGGAAGGTTTGGCTGAGGATGTCAGAGCTGTGCGTGTCAGCCATGCTTTTGTCAGACGGCGCAGTGGCCAGGGGTGCTTTGTCAGACGGCACAATCACCAGGGGTGCTTTGTCAGACGGCGCAATCGCCAGGGGTGTTTTGTCAGAGTGTCAGAGCCGAAAGCACCAAGCAGTCAGGTGGCACAACGGCCAGGGGGGGTGCTTTATCAGGCTGTCGAGCGGCGAAAGTGTCAGTGGCTTTCTCGTACAAGGGCGTTTGTCGTGTTCGATGGGCGGAAGGGTCATCGAGGCGCGTCCGGGGAGCGAGGCCGCACAAGAGTCACTTGGTCGCTCCCGGTGGATGACGGGCTTGCTGTTTGTTCGCCCGGCGAGCTTGGAGGGATGTGGGCGAGCAACTGGCGAGGTCCGGGGCGAAGTGCGCCCTCCCCACTGGTCGGGGCGGGCTTCGTAGTGAATGGACGAACTGTTTGTTCGCCTGGCGAGCTTGGAGGGAAGCGGTTGATCAAACGACGAGGTTGATACGAAGTGCGCCATCCCGCTTATCGAGGTGGACTTTGCAGAGGTGGGACGAGCTTGTGGTGCGTCTGACGAGCTTGGATGGAAGGTCGGAGTATCACGATCGATCGTAACAGTTCCTATTGTTCCCGGCTAGCAACGGACTGAACCGAGTCAATCTGTATCTGCAGCCCACCAGCACAAGTCAAACTAGCACCATCCGATCACCAGCCACACAACCAACCGGCCCGCCCGTAACTTCAGACAGCGCCAAAAAACAGAACAAAAGAAAAATCAAAGAAAGCAGGCAAGAAAAAAACACTGGCCTAAGGCACACGTAAGCAAACTGTCCCTTTTAACGTGAGAGAGTCTGATTGTGAGAGAGGTCTCCAGAGAGCTCGATCGTTGAAAAAGGGGGACGAGGAAAGGACGGATCCCAAATAGTGCGTCTCTCCTCCTTTTGGGTTCAGAACCCGATTCCCAAATTCGTTGCCGGCGATCTAGGGTTTCGAATCAAATTCGCATCGCCCCCTCCTTTTAATCCGCCGCCCGACTCTACGACTTCTTCCGGTTTTCTTGTAATCGAGATGACGATTCCGAACTCGGACGGCTTGCTCATGGCGGAAAGCTGCTTGCCTCTTACTCCTGACGATGAGAGAGAGACTATCGCCGATTTGAATAGAGCAGCCGATTCGAACCGGAAGGAAGGGGACACATTCTGCCTGATCTCTGCCGGGTGATTAGTTACTTGCTTTCTCTTTAAATTTTGGGTCTGATCTGAAAAGTTGGTTACAGTGAATGCGATATTTTGAGGTTAAGTAATTGAAATTCCTGTTTTTGAGATTTTGTATTTTGGGGGAAGTGAAAGAAGATGGACATCTTTGGAGGGTTCGAGCTATCTAGATCTAGTGTGTCAATGCCGTCATTGAGAATAGACATTCCCAATGTCTATATGCACACATTGAGAATATTAGAAGAAGATGCCAAAAAGATTAAACATTGTTTCTGATGATTTCATGATCGCATGAAAATATTGGAAGCTTGATGATGGGAGTGGCTGCGATAAGTGTTTGAGATATGCTTCTGAATTTTTGATTTAAGTGGAGCAAGAAGCTGGATGCACTGTTATAGTTGCACTGGTTGACATGCTTTTCGTCCATTTGGTTGTGGGAACCGTCATTATGAAATGACATAACAAACTTGATTCGTCTAGAGGTTATGATTTGTTAGTTTTGTGTATTTGGTGTTGAAGGCACAACTGTCGTGAAAGAATTGTCTTGCTGGCTCAGCTTCTTGATGAACATGGATCTACTTTATGGAAATTCTAAATATATGTGCGTTTGCTATTTTGTGTGCCTTTAGAACATGTGCAATGAATCTTCTTCAGCTCTAATGCTTCAATGAGTATATTATTCCCGTCCACGTACAGTTTGCTGAAGATTCGTTGTTGATATACCCATTAAAGCATTACCCTAATACTGATTCGTTGTTGTTGTTGTTGTGCCGAAGATTCACTGTTGCTTAAATGAGTAAATAATAAGATGATTATTATTAGAGTAATCGGTAATGATATTGAGTGCACAATGAACACTTTTCATATCTGATGCCTGCAAAAAAATCTCACTAAAAATTTCCTTGTTTTATTACACAATTTATTTGCCAATTAATTAAATAATAAACTAATGCTATTGTCTCCAATCATTAATCTTGATGATTTGTTTCTCATTCTAATGGATATATCTTGCTCTATTTCAAAAAAATAGTGTATTTTGTTTTACATTAATTTAGACTATGGCCACAGTCATTTAGAAGGCTTATCTTCCCTCATTCCATTCATTATTTTTAAGCTTTTTTAACTCTGCCCATATTTATTTTGTCCATCTAGTACCAGGCATAAACTTGCATTATAAGTTCAATCAAATACGTGGGTAATGAAATTCTAGTTACTGTCAGAGGTAAAGAAAAACAATGTTTATTTTGAAATATATTCCCACCTTTTTTAGCTTTGTCGTGATTAGAATATAATTACATGGGGAGAATACAGTTGCATTTTTCCAAAAGAAAAATCTTATTTGGTTTTACATGTGATTAGAAGTTTTCTTAGCATGTGATTTTGATTGAACTTCTAATGCAACTTTAGGCATATATCATATGGAAGAAATAAATAAAAAGGAAATTAAGAAAAGTAGTGAACATGGAGGAAAAAAATCTCTCCTAAATTGATTTAGGGAATAATCAGAATTAATATGAGACAAACTGTTAGTTTTTATAATTGATTTAGATCTACTTTTGATAATGAGAAAATAGATTGTTAAAATTGAACATGGGAAAGAATAGAGGCAGTAATTATTTTATTAGTTGGCAAATAATTGTATGGTAAAGTTAGAATAGATTTTGTTGTCATCTGATGTTAAGGAGTGCCTCGCGGCCCCCAATTATTATTACATTGCTGCTGCTGCTACTACTAGTAGCATATCAGTACTGTTGTTGTCACTATTATTTGGTCTCATTAGATAATAATGAGAATGCACTCACTTTACGGTGGGTGGGATGAAGAGCATGAAAGTCCAGGGTTCAAACCCCTCTATTTTCTGATTAACTTGTCAATTGGTTTAAATCCCTTTCCCAATTGATTTGATCTAATTTGTTGGAGAATGATATGCATTCACATATTATTCTGCTATCTCACTCTGGGTTAACCTGATAACCTAGGTATATGGAATAATCATACTATCTACTTCTATCATATTAACTGCCCATCTACGAATGCCTAAAGAAGCAAATACTCTTAAGAAAATGGTATCAAGATGACCTTTCTAGAATGACTGCATGTGATAATTCGTGTAAGCTTTGTAAACTCTTTCATTCCGTCAATAATGTAGATCATATGGTTTGCGTTTTTGCATGATTGTTAAGAAGATATCTAAAATGTGCACTGATCTATGGCTTCATCGCGCTTGGAATATGGCTTTGAATAATGCATAATTGCACAAAGCTTCAATGTTTCTGCTCTGTACCTATTTAGCACAACTATTAATGTTTCTCAGTCAGACACTTGGTGGATATTTTGTCTACCTTTCATTCAAGCCTATTATACATCGTGGTATGCTATGATTATGTTTGAAAATTGGTTGGGCTATCCTTTTCTTTAAAACGAGATCCCTCTCTTTTCAGATATTGTTATTTTGAAAATTCAATCTGGAAGGTTACTGCCTCATAGTTTGTGAAGTACAATGTCTCTTTGTGGTGCAGATGGTTTAGGGACTGGGAAGAATATGTTCGGATAAAGAGCAGCAATGAGGTTTCCACTTCGATTGAGTATTTGAATGGGGGTCTTCCACATAGTCGCTGCCGTCCTGGAGAAATTGACAATTCGGAGCTTGTTTCATGTGGAACAGATGAGGGGGGTAATGGACTGGAGCTTCGGAGAAACCTGCAGGAGGGAGAAGAGTACAGTTTGGTGCCTTACGAAGTTTGGAAGAAACTTCATGAATGGTATTGTTTTTAGACACGAGTATTTGATTATTTAAATGTTTTTAATTTAAAAATGTTGTGATGACCATTTTCTTGTGCAATTATCCGAAGCGATGTTGCTCGGACAAGGCCATGCCAACATGGAAACACCATTTTGACATGAGAATGTCTAAAAATGCACACAATGCACATGTTTTAACACGATAAAAGTGTCTATGCTACAAAGTCTGAAATTTCCCCATTTTTGAAGCTATATATATGTATATACAATATATATGTATGTATGCATGCATATATGTATATATCTGTTTGCATATAATTGTGTGTATACATATGTATATATGTATATATGTGTATGTAGAGGTGTATATATGTGTATATGTGTATGTATATAATTGTGTGTGTATACATATGTATATATGTGTATGTGTATGTAGAGGTTGATTATGATCCATTTGAATGTACCAAATATGTGGATCTAACCCACTTGAATTTAAATTTGGATAACAAATTGGATGAAATCTAACACGTTCAAACTATTTACAAATTAAATTTTAAGTGATTTAGACATATTTTATTTTCATCTATGAAGTGTTGACAATTTGTCAATTTTAACAATTTTGAAATGTTGATTTTACGATCACATTTGGCATGGGCAAAAGCCGAAATCATTTGAAATTATGTGCTAGGTCACATCAAATGAAAAAGTTTTTCCATTTAAGTTGGTCAATTCTAAATTTGAGTGGATTGGATAGGCTTGTTTGGTCAATAAATCCTGATTAACATAAGAGAATAACGTAGAAAAGATGGCATCTGATCTAATAGATCATTAGATCAGGTGCCAAGACACATAAAGTTGTAAAGTACAAGCCCCACATACCCCACATGAGCTTGTACTTTCCATGTGGCCCGCCTTTTTGTGTCTTGCACCAGATCTATTAGATCAGGTGCCACCAGATCTATTAGATGATCTACATGAATCCCTTAATATAAATATAAATATAAATATAAAATAATGTGTATCATAGGACTTATGAGCTAATGCCTTATATAATTCTCGAAAACTTCGCCTTCTTCTATTTTTGGATGATCGGAATTGTTTATTTTAATCTTCATATTCTAAAACCACAAAACACCAAACATGAGATAAACCTTGTACTATTATAAAAAGGCCTTAGCTCATATGTCATACCGATCATCAAGGGTGGAGTTGTCAAGATTGTATATAAGGTTTAACTCATATGTCATATGTTATCTATTATCTACACACTCAGCTTTGTGGTTCATGTTTTGTTTAGTTTTAGTTGAATGCGCTATTAACCATGTGGTGATTTTTTTGGCTATCCTATTAACAAAATCATAGGCTGCAACTTAGATCCGAGTATCTGACTTTGTTTTCTTCTATTGATGCGCAGTGTAGATCAATGAATCTTAGTTAAAGGGCAATGAATTAAAAGAAATTGGAATTACTTTTATAATCTCTTTTATGCTATGAGAATAACTGCAGGACGTAAGGTAGAGTAAAAGGGTTCAACCAACTGTTGGTACCATCTGTATTGTCCAAAAATTATGGTACATGAAGATAATGATGCTTTAATGACAATGAAAACCAGAAGAGATATATGACATGACCATGTTCTTTTAAAGTTTGGACAGTATGGGTCCTTTGGGAGATTTGGGGTTAGCACCGTCAATTAAATTCTTCAATAAAACAGTATATAGTAATAATATACCCAGCATGAATGATTGACACTTTTTGCTTGTTCTTAATATAGAGGAGATATGCAAAGATTTCTAAACTGTAATCAAGTCTATGGTCCACTTAATGGAACTTATGTGAGAAATAGTTGAGCAACGACTCATAAAAGGAATTTCTGTTGGAAACCGTTGGTTCTTTGCCAAATAGGTTGGATGCTGTAGAAATTTATTTATTATTATGATTAATTGAGAGAAAGAATAGAAAATGAGAGACACATATGGTCTTTAGATTCTTTACTGATTTGAAAAGATCTTATTTTATGATCCCTAAGAAATATCATGGTAGATTTGAGAAGAAAGAGTTGCCTGGTATATATGATAACATGGTTTTAGATCAGCTTGGTGGAGTAGTTACTTGGATGGGAATGAATAGAGATGAACGAACACCATTTCCTATCACCATAGGCTTATGCCAAGCATCGAATGCTGCATATTCAAGACAACATCATATGTTGCATATTGCTTGTTGATGATATTGAATTAGCTCTCAAGATGAGGGCAGCAAAAACTTCCAAAGTAAAAGGTGAATATTGATTTTTGAAACCAGAGGATTTGGAATCTAGATGATTTAAAATTAGCAAAAAAAATTTGAAATAAACTGGAACGCATACTTCTAACAAAAATTGTGAGCATAATGTGCATAGTGATGGTCAAGGAATACATAATACCAATTCTCAGTTTGAAAATTAGAGGATCAAACCATTTCTTTTGACTCTTTCAAATTTAATAAATGTTGGTTGATCGTAAAATTCACTAAAGTTATATACTTCAGAGTATCATTCCATATTTCCCTTTAAATTCAATAATCGAAGTTGCAATTGGATCTATTCTTTAAAAAGAATTGATTTGGTATGGTGCTTATGTACATGTTGGTGTTTTGTTGAATATGTATAAGATTTTGAATTAATCTATGTTGATTACCTGCCTCCATGATGTTGCTAGCAAATTCCGTGATTTTTAGTTTTCTATCTTGCAAATCATTCCCCACCAGAGCATGCTTGATTGTTTTTCTGATCCTTTGACAAAAAGTTTCATTCTCACAAAAAAGTCGTCGAACCAATGAGTTTTTTTGATTCATCTCTGGATTTGGTTGCCTTATTCAAGATTTTTTAATCCCACTTGTAAGAATCACCAGCGAAGGCAAAGCCTCTGTTTGATACAATAGATTCGGCTCGATTATTGATAGAATGAATATATCTGCCATTTGTTGAGATGTCTTTTCTAATTTAAAATAGTGGTGTAAACAAATCCAAAAGTTGATTCATGAATGAAATTGATAGGAACGAGAGCAAAATCTGATTTTTATTTATAAAACTGAAAATAAAGAGGATAGTTGATCACAATTGAAGATGTGATCACTATCCCAAGACGTCAATTATAGAGTACGTCCGCACTCTCTCGAAGAACCAGTGATAATCTCACCTCTATGAATAATATCTCAAAATAAGCCAAAAGAAATCTGATGCGGCTAGTAATTGGAAGCAGGGGCATTTGGGTAAAATAACAAATAGGGGTGTTTTTCTATTTAAGGGGTTGAGCCGGCCCTAATGTGGGATGCGAAAATTGTTGAAAGTTATTTCTTTTATTCCCTTAGATTAATTGTATTAGGATTTGGCTTTTCCCCCTAGGTTAATAATTGTCTTCTAGTCGTTAGTTAGCGAGTAGTTGAGTTGTAGTAGGTTTTCCTTTTAATTCTAGATCTGAGTTCCAATAAAAATCCCTCTTTTATTATCAAAACCCTAGCGAAACACATCAATTGGTATCAAAGCACTAGATCCAGGTGAGCACCCGATCTATGGAACGGACCGAAGCATTATTTGAGAGAAAAGAAAGGGCGCGCCGTCAACTAGCGGAGGATTTGGCGGAGATCAATCGTCGCTACAAGGAGAAAGTGGCGGAGATCGATCGTCGTTACATTTCCCCTGCAAATACAAAGACAGATCTGACGATTTCAAGTCCAGATCTACCAGTCCCGGGGCCAGATCTGGAATTTTCACTACCAGATCCGAAGCTTTCAAGGCCAGACCTACCAGATCCAGATCTGGAATTATCAGATCCAGATCTGGAAATTTCAGATCCAGATCTGAAATTTTCAGATTCAAATCTGAAGGCGGCGGCTGTCGGCGATCCAGATATGAAATTTTCAGATCCAGATCTGAAATTTTCAGATGCAGATCCGAAAGAGACGGAGGAAAATGGTGCAGATCTGAAGCCTGCGGCTGTCGGCAATCCAGATCTGAAATTTTCAGATCCAGAAAATGTGATTTTTAACGAGGAAGATCCAGAAACTGAAGAAGACGGCGCCTTCGACCACTACAACTAAGGGTGGGAGGCATCTCAGGCCATCTTTGAGCCACCGGAGGGAGCGTGGAACGTCGGAGGGGGGCATCAGCCCCTTCGACAGATCCCAGGAGGGCCGGCGAACCCGCAGGAGGGGCGGCAAGGGCCGCCCGCCCCTCCCGGGGCTGCTCCAACCCCCTGGGGGCACGGCGGAGCCCCGCCGAACCCCCCAGGGACGGCGACAGGCCCCTGGGGCCCCGGCGGTGCCCAGTCGGCCCAGATTTTGGGCCGGCGGGTGTCGCCGAGCCCCTGGGGGCTGCGACAAGGAGTTTGGGGGGGGTTCCGATACCCCTCGGAGGCGCTATTGGGGGCGGCGATGTTGGAGGGGGACCGACAGCCCCGGTCGAGCACTTCGGGGCCCCTTGGGCCCAGCACGGGTCCCGATCTGCGTCATTTTCAGGATTTCAGCCATCTATGGGGCCCGGGGAAGGATTCCAGCAGTGCAACGATGCCGACGACCATCCTAAGTATTTGTGGGGGCCCGACGACGCTTTTTGGATCCCGCCTTGGCCCGACGATATTTCTCCGGACGTCGTTGAAAGCGGTGGGGACCACTCTCATCCGTTTGACCCGGGAGGAGGAGTGCAATCGACCTGGTAGGACGGATGGCCCACGGACATCAAGCACCACCTTGAGGACAAGGTGGTCATTTATGGGCGGAGTAGTGATGCGGCTAATAATTGAAAGCAGGGGCATTTGGGTAAAATAATAAATATGGGTGTTTTTCTATTCAAGGGGTTGAACCGGTCCTAATGGGCGATGCGAAAATTGTTGAAAGTTATTTCTTTTATTCCTTTAGATTAATTGTATTAGGATTTGGCTTTTCCCCCTAGGTTAATAATTGTCTTCTAGTCGTTAGTTAGCGAGTAGTTGAGTTGTAGTAGGTTTTCCTTTTAATTCCAGATCTGAGTTCCAATAAAAAACCCCCTTTTATCATCAAAACCCTAGCGGAACGCATCAAAAATCCCCCTTTTATCATCAAAACCCTAGCGAAACGCATCAAAATCCCTCCCCACCATGGCCTATAAATACTAATCAGAAAAAAAATATAATTTTGCAGAAAAACCCAAAAAGACTAAAAATTCCTAAAACGTCACTACAAATCCGAAAATTTCCAAAACGTCTCTAATAGGCCAAATGTGCATATTATCATTATTCCGCCTCCGAAAACCATCAAGGTGGTGCATAAAGTCAACGTCGGCCCTACTCCAAGTGGAGATGTCCATCTCCTCAAGGCTCTTCTTTCTCCACTATACCTCCTCTTCTCCCGCTATCAGCAGCTGAAGCTTGCACACTTCACAATGGTCCCCTGGGGTGAACCTCTCATCACATCTAAAACACAGCCCCTTTTGCCACTTCTCTCGTATCTCCGCATCCGTCATTCTCCTAAATTGCCCTCCTGGCAGTGGCCCTATGCTCTTCTCCTGATTGGACGAATTTGTCCCTGTCGCCGTCTTCTGCTGTCCTATCGCAGGCTGGCTATGGAAAGAGGAGCCGCCTCTAGTCCCTCTAGATTTCTTCGCCTACATAAGTCGATCCTCCACCATTTGGGCCAACTCTATGGTGTTCATCAGATCCTGGGGCCTCTGCAGGTGCAACTCTGTATGAATAGCGGGCTTTAGCCACTCCATAAAACTTTCCTCTAGTGTCTCATCAGAGATCCATGGACTCGTCCTGATAGCGCCTCAAATCGCTCCCTATACTCTTTCACCGTACCGTCTTGTTTGAGAGCCAATAACTGCTCCTGCAAATTCTCCCCTGAATCTTGCAGAACCTCTTTACCAGGCAATCCTTACTATCCCAAGAACGAAAAAAACGCCACTGCTCTCTCCACTGGAACTAAGAGAGGGCCTTCCCTCCCAAACACACCGTCGTCACCCCCAGCTTCTGATCCTTAGTCATGCGGGTCACTGAAAACAATCTCTCCGTCATGTATAACCAACCATAGGGATCCTCACCCTCGGCGATGTGCATTTTCAGCTTTCAAACCTGGATATCCACCCCAAAAGTACCATGCGCAGCTTGTCCCTCGTAGTTCTAGGACGGTGGGGCTGGTATGTGTATCTCCAACGGTCTCTATGTTGCTCCAAGCCCCTTCGTTGACCTTCATCTCTGCCCACATAATTCCTCCAGTCCTCTCCGTCAACATAGAAGCCCCGGTCGTCCTCCTCCATGTCCACCTCTCCGCCGTCATCTCCTGTGTACTCCTCATAAGTCAGGGGTGCATGTCTTCGTCTCTCTACAACATATCACGGGTCATGTGGCTCTCAAAACTTGTCGCCATCGTTATCAGGCTTCCACCAGTACTCTGGAGGGTCGTCGTTTTTGTAGCGCATCGCCGGGGGCCTCGGGGCCCTCATCGGCCTCCTGGATTCACGCCGGACCTGTCCTGCTGCCGCCGGGGCTCAAACTGTCGCTATTTTGGGGCTAGGGAGCTGGCGTCCTTGCTGGAGGGGTGACAACCCCTGTACTGTGCTTTGGAGGGGTTGGTGCCCTTGTTGGAGGGGCGACAGCCCCTGTCTAGCGCCTTGGAGGGCTGGCGCCCCTGCTGGAGGGGCGACAGCCCCTGTCCAGTGCCTTGGAGGGACCGGCGTCCCTGTTTTGTCGTCCTAGGGTTTCAGGATTCACGGACTTTCATCGTGGGGTCCTCCACGTCCTCCACGTCATACTCGTCGACGTTGGAAATCAATCCTTCTTCATAATCAGTCATCTTTCCCTTTCCATTCTCCAAAGATGAGACGTCTTTCGTCCAAAATTAGGGATTTCTCCTTCCTTGGGTTGAATAGTCGTCATGAGCCCCGAGATTTGTTACGAGAGCTGCGCTAGATTATGCTCCATGCCATCAAATCGTTGTTCCGTCACCGCCCTATCCTTGTCCACTGTAATCCTTGCCTTGTCAGCTGAAACCCTAAGTTCTTCCACGATCTTCTTCAATTCCTTGATTTCGCAGTCGAACCATTCCTCCAAAGAGTCGATTTTTTCCCTAGATCTCGCCGCCGCATGCTCTGATACCACATGATAGAAATCTTATGGGAATTGTCCATATATGGTCATATATTAGAACTGTATCACATTTGGGATCTGATTAATTGTCAAGATGGGGATTTGTAATCTATATAATTCAAAATGCGCAAAACAAAGGATAATATATGGAAACATATTTATACTATTATAAAAAGATTAATTTCTAAATTTTCAATCGGTCAATTATTTTTTTAAAAAATACCCTTTTCTACAAGACCACCCTTTTTTTGACAAAGGGTGTAGTTTGAAATTTCTACGCAATCTACACAAGAACTTTGGCACTATCTCTCATTAACGAACCCATGTTAAGTTGAAATAAGAAGTTTTGGAAACTGAATTTCTAGAAGATTCCAGTGATATATGTTTTAATTCCTAGTACCAAGTAGACTATTGCACTTCAGCTTTGTAAAATTTTTACTTCACGATCAATTTATTGACACAAATTTATGTTACCATAAAATAACTTATTAAGAGCCGGAAAGATTTATTAATTATGAATTCTTGATCAATTAGTGATCATGGATTAAAAATCTCATTATGATTAATAATATTATAGCAGGATTTAGTACTTGTTCATGAATTTTTGATTAAAAGAACTGTTAGATTAGAAGTCAAGTGGAACTAAAAAATATTTTAAATTATTTGTGAAAATATTAGATTAATACGTTAATCAAGAATTCCACCGAAAAATTAAGTTAATCAAGAATCCTTTACCTATCCAAAAAAATTCATTATCCTTATTCAAATATGATTTACTACCTTTACAATGCAAAATCCTTATCCGTTAGGATTAGTTAATTAATAGTCATTTGATTTGCATTTATTTATTTATTTATTATTATCATTATGCCATCGACTTAATGGAAACGCGAGTGGCTGGAATATTAAAGACTTAAATTATAGATCATAAAATGTATATAGGTATATCATGTATTATAGTAAATTATCATGGTGGGAAAATGGGGTCTAAAGGGAAACTTGACAGACACCATCATACAAATATCCTTTCCCATGATTGTAACCACATTGAGAACAGTGCATGGAATTTTTGCATGGATGTTGATGCAAATTTAATGGTGAGAAAGAGGCCACTAGGGTGGGGATGTGCTTGGTTCGGGCCAGTCTCATATAAGACCAAGCCTAGCTTGTTTTTATATCAGGCTTCATTTCTAAGCCCGAGGCTGTTTTAATGATGAACCGGTTAGGCTCGTGATAGGATTGGGGAAGAAATTAGGGCAAAAGATGAGATTTTTATTGATATTTTTGTGCAACTACAAGATTCAGACTTAATTCGAGAGGAAGGCCACTCTCCCAATAATCTAGGACTAAATAATCTAAATAATAACTACTATGCTATCATAATTTACCGCCTACCCCCTCATAACCCTTGCACTCTTATCTATAATAAAATCCTCTTTTTGAGCCGTCGTCCCAAAATTACAAAATTGCCACTCAGGGTTTTGAGCCGTCATTCTGAAATTACAAAACTACCACTCAACCATCGGCCTTTTGTTTTGCTTTGTGCCGGCCTATCAGCTTGGGTCTCAATCGGATCCATAATTTTAAATTATAAGTAAATAAATTTTACCAATATGTATACTTTTAAAAAATAATTAAGTGAAAAATAGATCACAAAGATAAGTGAAAAGATATTTATGCATTAGTAACAAATTATATATTATTGCAAAGTATTAACTTGCTTACTATTTAAACAAATTCATTTTTTATTTTATTTTTAAAATTAAAGTAATATGATAATTATATGCAAATTGTGACTGCAATAACTATGCTATATTATAAGGTTAATTCTGTAGATATTTTTAGAATTCATATAAGAAGCTTGGCGTGAGGTGACATTTCTGTTTCACACAATACCCTCATTTAAGGCCATTTTTTATGATCTGAGTCGTTCACATTGATATACATATGCTAAAATATATCAATAGTCTAGTTAAAACGTGATGTCACTGCTTGATGATGTGATAGTTGAAAAAAGTTATATATCATAAAACCATTGTGTTATGCATAAAAATTCTGTCAGTAGTTAACCCTTTACTAAGGAACTGTGAAGCAAGCTCCTGACTGTTTGGATGTGCTTTGGCTGAAGGTGAAAATCACATGGCTGATTATAGGTGAATGCTTAATGGAATGTGAGTTTTCAAGCTTGTGTTGGTCAAGGCTGTTTTGTACCATATAGAACACGTTCTAGAGGCTTACAACATACTAGATGACTTTGGGCCTCTTCAGACCGAAGTGGGTTTCAGCCCATTGGAGATGGTATTGACATGGAATTAGGGTGTTTACGTAAAAAAGGAACTTTTAAAAGGAGGTTAAGATGGTTAAGGAGACTTAGATGATACAATAGGAGTCCCGTGCGATGTATGAGTTCTATATGAACTAGAACATTTGGAAGAGGCAGCCACGTTAGAGGCGGTTGGAAAGTCCCTCTAGGGTAAGACTCTTACGAAGAACTTAAAGGTTCCATGTATAAAAACCACTGCTTATGAGGAGAAAATTTACACTGAATTCGAGTGATACATTATGCATATTATATATATAAAGAAATCTAACTTGAGCATCGGAGGGATGTAGGCCGGGAACCATCCTGATCACGCTTAACCGTTATCTATCGTTGGTGTAAAGGTTCATTCAGACGAGATAAGTTAAAAAATAAGTTGTGCGTCCGAAAGGTATTAGCCAAGAAGGGATCATATGTCACATATACAAATATGCATCCACTCCCACACCATGTAAATACATTTTCTTTACGTTTATCTTTAGATATTTTGTGCTGCAATAATTGACACCGTCTGTCGAAAAATGATTTTAATCCGATGTACTGGGACGAGACTTCCTTTCTAGATGATGGCTGACAAAAGAAATAAGAGTCACGAGAAGGAATTGTTATGAGAGGAATTCTATGTTCTCATGGACCAAATAGTTTGTCAGAGATGGTGTAGATCCCGATAAAAGCAATAGATTTCCTGGCAAGGGTTGACGATAAATAAGGTAATGAAAGATGACAAAAGCACGATCGGTCACCTAAAAAATGTTTACGCAAGGAAGAGACCTGAAGCCAAGACGGTAGAGGACCCTTCAAGAGATGCAACAAGCATCCGTGCTTGAGAGGCTGCTTGAAATTTGGAGGTAATCATAAGAACTTACATGCGAAGAAAGTTTTTGAAATAGCTTCTGGGACAATATGGTGAAGGCTCAATTTGAGGGATGCGTGCGATATATCGAAGCGCTCAACGTGCATCATGCTTATCGTGGCACAATCGAAGGCCCTTAAGGAGGTGTAGAGATGCAGATTGTTATGAACACTCCACCCAACATTAATGGCGACATGGTGAAAATGGATATGACGAAGTGTTTGAACACCACGATTGAAGGCACACGACCAATGTGTGCAGATCGCTCCGAGCAGGCATGTGGGCACAAATTGAATAAGGCTAAATGTTGGATTTTGCGGCAAGAGGTAGCAACAATAACGCTGTGCCTGAGTGAGGGAATACCCTACCTAATGGTAATGTACCATAACGTGAAAAAGTAAAGAATTTTTGCCATATATTAAGGTGACATGTTTGAGCCAGAGTGAGTGAATTCTTTAACCAGATACTTTTATAGTTTTTGTTGCTACAAGATGGCTATCTAAATCATTATAGAGAAATGCAGCCTTTCATAAGTCTTGCCTAGTAAAAAAACCATGGGTTCGGCTCGTCGAAGGCAATCTTGTTGCTGAATGGTAGTTGGATTCAATACAATGAGTTAGGTTTGTCTGTAGGTAACCATTTACCGACTGGCAGTTGGGCCCAGTATCATTGGGTAGGTTTGTCGAAAGGTAATCCTGTTGTCGAACGACAGTTGGATTTAGTCAATGGGTTGCTTTTGTTAGTTGGTAGTTGGTGTTGGTCGGATCAGCAAGATATAATGAAAAAGGACTGCTAGCTGGTGACGACATCTGCAAAGTATAATTTGACAGATGCAACTCCATCGTACTAATGTTGGTGGAAACAAGTAGGACTAATACATTTACGACTTTAGACAAAGATCGATCTCATAAGACTAGGGCAGACTTCACATCTCAGGAGTCAGGAAGAATCGGGCGCTTGATTGTTTGGGATGCACTTACATCAAAACTCAGATTTCTGGATTTGCGTACGGAGGTACACTTTGATTCTGCTCTTAGGGGCATTCAATGAATGTTTAGTTTTCATCCATAAAGGTTTTCATTTGACCCTTAGGGGTGAATTACGTATATTTATCAAGTCCTTTTGTTTTCCAACTAGTTTTTGTTTCACTCGAAACGATTCTTGGTGGCCATTTCTGATGAAGTTAAATTAATGCTTTTATTCTTGATGGTTTTCTCAAATTTATTTGATTAATGTTTTTAAATGTAGGAAAGGTTATGACAGTTGAAGCGAAGTTCATCTAATGCTTTTATTCTTGATGGTTTTCTCAAATTTATTTGATTAATGGTTTAAAGTGTAGGAAAGGTTATGGCAGTTGAAGCACATGCCTTCTGATAGTAAGCCTTAGTGCTATGGAGAGATCAGGTGTTCATCTTTGGCCTATAGATATGCGATCCTAACAAGGGGTACAGACCCAAAAGAAATGCATTGACACTTAGCAATTAGGCCAAAAATCAAACACAAGAAATTATTAAATGAAGGCGAATCATGCTTCTAAGTACAAAGGCTTTGCGGCCTTTGGCAAATGTGAGTACAAGGAGTTCATACAGAGAGAATCATTGTTTCTTTTGGAGATAACTCACGCATAGAAGCACCTCTTCATCTTCTGCGTGTTTAGGAGTTGCTCTTGGATGACCATTGGATCCAAAAGAAGTTATGGATTCCACCCATAATTAGAGGCACGACCTGACAAAGCTGCCTCATATTCCAGCTTGGGGCAATTTAACATGGTGATTGACCTTTATTTGGGTTCTGGATGTTTATTGATTTGTCAAGATACGTGTGATCACCTTGATTTATGTAGAAGATATTTGTTGACCTTTGACGATACAAGTAACACAGCCCTTGTAGTAGAGATCATGAGGAAGGAAAAGGCTAATCACATCTTCACTAAAGCTAGGGCTGTTGACGAACGAGCTTGAACGAGCTTGAACAGGGAGCTGGTTTTTGTTCATGAACAAAATCCATGTTCAAGCTCTGTTCGTTTACTAACCGAGCTCTAAAAACCCGTTCAAGCTTGTTCGTTACGCTTACCAAACGAACGTAAACGAACGTAACCGAACATTTACCGAGCTTGTTCACGAGTAGGTAATCGAACGTTCTGTTCGTTAACAAGACTTATCGAGCTTGTTCGTGAACATGTTCATGAATATGTTCGTGAACTCACAATCAATTTTGTTCATGAACAGATTTTCAATCAAACAAACGAACGTAAATTTTTTAATTAGGAATAATAATATTTAAACATAATTGCCAATGACTAAATCAATTAAATAAAAGGATTAAATATTTGCAGGACAAAAGCAAATAAATCCAGCATAATAGCTCCATAGATCCTATTATAAGCATCCATTCCAAGCATAGTAAAAAAATATAGTATTTGTCTAAATTTACTATTTTCGGTACATACTCATTCACGAACACTTAACGAGCTTGTTCATGAACATCACTTAACGAACTTGTTCACGAACACTTAACGAGCTTGTTCATGAACATAAATGAACGAACACAGTTATGTTCAAGCTCTGTTCATTTACTAATCGAGCTCTAAAAATCTGTTCAAGCTTGTTCATTAAGCTTCCTAAACGAACGTAAACGAACATGTACCGAGCCTGTTCACGAGTAGTTCGTCGAACATTCTGTTCGTCAACAGCCCTAACTAAAGCAAGAGAATTAGACCTGACGTGTAATTCCTTGAGGGCTATGACGTGTAAGTCCTCGAGGGCTAGGACCTAACTCTTTTTTGGTATCTCCATAGATTACCCAAACATCAATACAAGAGGGTAACTGATTTTCAACGCAACAAAAGATCCGCTTGCTTGATTGCGACATGTCGTTGTAACAAGAAGGAAGGAGGATGAGAAATTACAAGATCTTCCTTTTAACGGGGAAACTCTAGAAAATCTCGATCGATCGATCGGCGTTAGCTAATCTTCCAGCTCGGCAGAAGAGCAACTCAATGGAGGAGACATGCAGCCTCGATCCTAGTTTGGAGTTTTGACTGAACTTGCAACATAATAGCAAAATATTTCAATCAGTTTAAGAACAAAGAAAATGGAAAAGATGGGGGCAAACGGAGAGGATCATCATTTTGACGATGCGGTCGATTGTGAACTAGCAATGGTGGTATTAGAGCGATGATGTTTTAATGTTGGTATGATGGAAGAGATGGATGTGGTAAGGCGGACCAAGCTTGTCTTCTCTATTTATAGAGAGGATTGAAGGCGAAGAGTTGGATCGGTTTAACGAAAGATTGGAATTCTCCCGCCATGTATGGATCACGAAGCATCCACACATCTCGCTAAGTGTTGGTGCAATTCATGATATGTCAGGATTCAACCATTAATCTCGATTTATGGAACACTTTATAGTTTTACATATTTAGGCATGTTTTGTTTTCATTCTGATTTCGTCCCGAGGGGCATGATCTGGATTTCGTCCCGAGGGGCATGTTTTAGTTTTCGTCTATTTAGACATTTTGTTTTTGCATGTTAAGGTGACCTTTGGCTTTTGGCTGTTCATATTTTCGCCATTTGGGACATGTTTTGGATTGCTTGGATAAGCATAGTATTTGCTTCACCTTAAGAGGTGCGCTCTAATTCTTGTTCTAGGTTGTTTGGATAAGCAAAACATTGGTTTCACCTTGAGGGGTACGTTTTGGCTTTTGCTTGTTTAGACACAATGCTAATTTCTCCTTGAGGGGCGTGATATGATTTTTTTATTTTAGTTTGCTATTGCATGTTTAGGTGAACTTTGATTTTCATCTTGAGGGGCATGTTCTGGCTTCCGTATGTTTAGGAGTAATTTGGCTTTTGTCTATTTAGGCGAGGTGTAGTTTTTGCCTTAAAGAGCGTGTTTAGCTTTTGCATGTTTATGAGTGTTCTAGCTTTCGTCTGATTAGGCCTAGTTTTTGCTCTGTAGGGGCATGTTCTAGCTTTCGCCTGTTTAGGCATGTTATGATTTTTGTCTATTTCGATGTGTTCTGGTTTTGCCCATACTTTAGATCATTTGAATAAGCAAAGCATTGGTTACACCTCGAGGGTGCGTTGGATTTTATTTGGGATTACATGTATTGGTTTCGCCTTAAGGGACACGTTCTTGCTTTTTTTTTGTTTAGGCATGCTCTAGTTTTCTCATGCGAGCTCTGGTTTTTGTCTTGAGAAGCATATTCTAGCTTTTGTTTGTTTAGGTGTGTTTTGGTTTTCGTCTGTTTAGATGTGTTCTGGTTTTTGTTTGTTTAAGCATACTTTGGATTGCTTGGGTAAGCAAGCATTGGTTACATCTTAAGGGGCACGCTCTAGCTTTCGGAATGATTAGTTGACTAATAGATCCATTAGTTGACTAATGCGGAATGATTGTTCAATTTTGATTTGAACCATTAGTTGATTAATATATCTTCAAGTCGATTAATAATAGATCTATTGGCTGTGTTGACTTTATAAATATAGCCGTTTTATGTCCGTTGTATGAGCTATTTTTAAATGTGGTTTCTCCTCTATAAATTGGATTAAACTCAGCTGTTTATCACAAGAAATAAAAGATTGGGCAAATACATATGTTTTGATTTCTCATCTTTCTTTGAGCCAAACAAAAACCAAAGTTTCTGTCCAAATTCTCTTCTTCAAAGCTTGCATCTTATAGAACAAAATACAATGCCTGGGCTAATTTTAGATCCACATACATGAGTTTTGTACTTCATTTTTCTTCAAAGGTTTTTTCCCTTGGTTATCGAGGGAATTTTACTTTATGGTCTAGGGAATTTTACTTTCTGGTCTGAGGGTTTCCAATATTAGGTCGTTGAGATTATGACGTGCAATTGATAATGGTATTTTTCAAGTTGTACGATTTTTTCTTGCTGGTTTGCAAGAGGGGTTTTAGTAGAAAATCTCAAGCGAGGAGCTTGTCGACTGGAGTAGGTCAAGGAGACCGAAACATGATAAATTTCTCTGTGTTTGTGATTGCTTTTCTGGTTTGAATTGTCTATACTCCTTTTTTTATTGCATTATATATATTTATATTATTTTCCGCTGCATATTGCTACAATATTGATTATTAAAAATATTAATTGGCTACTTTTAATATATTTAGTGGTTGAATTTTAAAAGACACCATTCACACCATTCTAGTGTCCCTTTGTCCATCTAAGGGATCCAACATATACAATCGTGGAGATATGGGAATGAAGTTTTTTGACATGGTTGACACTTGACACTAGTGAAGCTCGATTACTTGCGCGTGACGATATCAATGGGTAATGGTGAGGTGCTTCACTTCAATGCCCACATGTGGTGAGCAGCGAAGCGAGGGGTAATGTTATGCATAACAATCCAAACTAACAAAGGATGGATACTTATGAAGGAATTGTGAAGTAGGTAGCTTGTTTGGATGGGTTTCAGCTTAAGGTGAGAAGCACATGGCTGTATTACGTGTGAAAGCTTAATGAAAGTTATGAATGAGAGGTTTCGAGCCGGTTTAGGTCAAGACTATCTTTATACCACGTAGAACACATACTAGAGGTCTATATGACCCTATGGTAGGCGACTTCGGGATGTTCAGGACGAAATATGTTTTGGCTCATTGGATACGTCACCAACATGAAACATGAGAGTTTTAAAAGGACTCTCAAAAGGTGGTTAAGATGGTTAATGAGACTCAAATGATAAAGGAGTCATATGCGAGGTGGCACACTTCATAACAATCGAGGTGGATGAGGAGTTCTACGTGAACGAGGATACTTGGATGCGGCATCTACGTTGGAGTCCCATGCATAGTGGTACATTGGAAGGCAGTTGAAAAGTCCATCTAGGGCAAGGACTCTTACAAAGAAAAATCTAAGGGTTTCGTGTATTAATACTCCCATGTAAGAGGAGAAAATGTATGTTGAATTTGAGTTATACCTTATGCATTATATATATATATATATATATATGAATAGATTTGACTTGAGGGTCAGAGGTGTGTAGGTCGAGAGCCATCCCAATCTCTCATAATCATTGTTTATCGTTGGTGTGTATGTCTGACCGGAGGAGAGATGAATCAAAGAACGTGGTTGCGGGTCCTAAAGTCATTGGCTTGAGAAGGATCAGAGGTCCTCCCTACAAAGTTACCATCCTGCACACACATACCATATAAATGCATTGCTTGTTATGTTTATATCTGGATATTGTGTGTTGCAACATGTCGAATTCAATGCGATCCGATCAATGAGCAAATAACATCGGTTGGCTAGATTTTGGTGTATTAGGACTTAGCATATGTAGATCAACGTGCATCTCTGCATCTCTGATCGAGGAAAAATTGGGGGCTGGGTTTCACCTCATTTTTCATTCTCTCTTCAAACAAGTATATGACATATAATGCAATTACGAACCTCTCAAATTTAAAGATGAAGTATGTATGAGTGCAGACAAATATGAAATTATCCGACCAAATTCGGATTCGGATTTGGATTTTTCAAGTACGGCAAGAATTTTGTTACCAAATTAAATATGAAAATGAAAATGGTATTTTTCAAGCCCTGTTAGAGAGCCTAGCCATGTTAGAGTGGGCTTGGGGCTAAGTTTTAGACCTGATTTATAAATGGGCTGGGTATGTGCTTAAGGTTCTTGGCCCGATAGGCTCGAATGTGGCATGTGCTTCCAGATATTTGATTTGTAAATTTGAGAGATTTGTAAATCCTAATATATTTCTATGGATTCTAAGAATATGTTCATATTAGGAATGACCATTATAACAGATATATTTATTACGGTCATAATTGATAAATAATATTGTATACAAATAAAATAATATATGCATTTGATTAAATGATATGCAATTTTACTTTTTGGCATAATGAACAATTTGTTACTAATGCATAAATATTGAATTTTTTCACTTTATCTTTCTTACTTTATTTTTCACCTAGTTAAATTAAAAAATTATACATGATGTTAAAATTTATTTAGTTATTTAAAAATATACGTCCGGTTAACACCCGAGTCTAGCCCGTCAATTTTGAAAATGGGCTCGGGCTTAGAAATCAAGACCAATTAATAAACGGGTTGGGCTTGGGCTTATGTGAGTCCGACTCATTCCCACGCCCTACCTTCTTTGCCATTTAGCAACTATTAATTCTCAAGACAGCTAGATCGAGGAATTTGTGTAGTATAATCAAAGCAGCATGGTTAAAACGAAGTGCCTTTGGAGTTTTTTGTAATGATATACTGCCCATTACCAACTGTTTGATGACACTATTAGACTGGCGATGTGTTATGGATTTAGAAATTTTGGCAAATAAGAAACACTTCAAATACGAGTTAGGAAAGATGGGAATTTGAGACAGACAAGTAGTGATAGATTAAGAAAAAGGATGAGGTATGAGTTATTTCCATAAGAAGTTATAGATTGCATGTTACGGTAAACATGAGGTAAAATTAACTATGATGGATGAGATTTTCAACAAGGATGTCCTCATAATTATATGCATCAGATTTCTTATTTGTCTGTGTGACTGCTGTGTGTTATGCCTGATCGCACTTTCTGCTAAAATCCATATTCATTTTCTTTTTTATTGTCCATAGGGTGTTGTGACATCCTTCAACTTTTCTTGCATGTTCTTATTCACCATCATCTATCTAATTCATTCTTTCAGGTATAAAGGTGGACCAGAAATACCTAGAAAATTAATTTCTGAGGGCATTAGCAAAAGTCTAGTTGTAGAAGTTTATCCCCTATGCCTTAAGTTAGTGGATGCAAGAGATGAATCCCAAAGAATCATTACAATGAGTAGAAAGGTAATTACTGTAACATGTTGTTTTATTTTCTTTCATTTATAATTAAATATTCGTGTAAACTAAACACAATGTGCTTGTTTATTTCTCATGCACTTGATTTACTCGAGCTGAAGATATGTCCATTGCATTTTGTGGCACGATAGTTAAACCATTGTATTTGTTAAAGAATATGCATGGATTTGGTTTGGGAAGTGATTCTTCTAGCTAAATTCATGTTCGTGACCATGATATTTCCTTACTAGTTTCTATTACTGAGATATGATTTTATCATTAAGGTATGTCGCCAAGCTGAGAGACATTGACCAAATGTTAAACCCTAACATTGATGACGAGTTAACCTTTTGTGTTACCATCGAGAAAATCTGAGATTACATTGGTATATCAACTGTGAAAAACGATCAGAACTTTAGCTTACTGATCATGTTCCAGCTCCTAATGCTTCTACTTCTTCACATTAAGACATGTACAATCTTCAAGGTAAGTTGGTTTTAATTTGGATATTTCAATTGTTCATAAATAAGCTGCACGTTCTTGTACAACTCATTCTCTTTGCAAACATGTCTTATGCACATCTTTCTTAACCATTCATTTCTTTGCTATCTTCCATTCATTCTTATCATGCCTAAATTTATTTTAGAAGATATCACATTCAGGTTGGTGTACTGTAATGTTAGACGAAATGATGCACTTGAGCTTAATGAACATTCATCTTGTTTTGGTTCCACAAGACAATGTGGTTGGATGGAAATTGGTGTATATTGTGATGTTAGATCCTAATGGTTCCCTCGCTCAATCAAAGATATGATTGGTTGCTAAAGGTTATTCACAGACATATGACATAGATTATCATGGGACGTTCTCTCTTGTTGGAAGATGACCTTTGCATTTATTGATCTTTCTCGCTGTCACTTATCACTGTTCTTTACATCACTTGGATGTCAAAAATGGATACGGTAATTATATTCTTGTAGATGCATAAATGAGCAACCATTAGGTTTTATTGCTCAAAGGTTTCAGGGAAGGTGTTGAAATTAAAGATGTACCGAAAGCGGTTACTGAGAGCTTGGTTTGAGCATTTTGTAAATTTTATGAGGTGATTTGGTCATAAATGGTGTCAAATCATCAATCCCTCTTCCATCAGGTCAATCAAGAAAGACGGATTCTATTGGTGGTATATGTGGATATTGCGATTAGTGGGAATCATGATTTGAAGCAATTTAGGGATTTGTGGTTTGAAGCAATTTATTTAGAAGTTTTAGATAAAGGATCTTGAGCCACTCAAGATATTTTTTTAGAATAGTGGTGAAAAGCATCTATTTGTTGTCAGAGACATTGATGTATAGGTGTAAGCATATCATCTCATTTATGGATCCAAACTGACCTGTTCCAGATCTGGGGAGCCATTGTGTGATTCGGGATGATATATGGAATTGATTGGGAAACTGAACTACCTTACTAACATGTGTTGATATTTTCTTTTTTGGTGAGTGTGTTGAGTCAGTTCATGTTTGATTTGAGGATTATGTATTTGGATGATGCAATATGAGTCTTAAGATACTTGAAGAATGCATCAAATATATATATTCTATAATTTGATTATGAGCATTATAACAATACAGATTAAGTTGGTTCGTTGGTGATCAACAACTCGTTACTGTGTAGGAGGTAAGTAATTTGATATCTTGGAAGAGTAATAAACAATCAGTTGTTTCTCGATCTAATGCAAAATTAGAGTATACAATCATAGATAACATCACATGTGAGTAGTTATAGATTCAGCAGTTGCTTTTTAAGTTAGGACTCGACTCATTGTATTACGATAACGAAGTTGCTATGTACATCACTATCAACATGATATTTTATGAGAGGACCCAATATATTGAGATCGATTGTCACATAATGAGACATCTATATGACAAGAAGGTGATAAAGATAAAGCATGTCAGATTGATAATCGGTTGGCAGCCATGTTTACCAAGCTTTTAGGAAAAGAGTGACAAGCTAGGCATGAATGATATGTATACTTTAGCTTGAGAGGGGGACTTAAATTGTCATATACTTGACATTAGGGGGTTTTATGTAAAAGGATTATATGTGCTTTTATGTAAAGTTACTAATATTTGTAATATAAATAATAGAGCCAGAGAGAAGTAATAAACTCTACATACCTTTCCTTAAAAATGCTATCTTTGATTTCTACAATGTGGCTGCAATGTATTAAACTCATTCTACTCTACTAATTTTGTTTTATGCCATGATTTGATCTTATTTGTATATTTTCCATGTAATTGTATAGCAACATATGATAACTATGGTTGCAATTGTGATACATTTTGCCTCTGATATAAGGCATATATAAGTATAAACAGTTCCTTAATATGCGTTTATCATTGCCTGTATTGCAATTTATGGAGTGAAGATGCCCTTATCTCTATGCATTTAGATTTTTCTAGCTTTGCTTTGGTCATACTGTATATCAGCCTGACACACTAACATGCTTATAAATCTTTCAGCAACACTTGTTTGTCTGTGTTCAGTACTCAATGTTCAATTGTGTCATCACCTTCTCAAGTGCATTTATCTCACTTCTATGATACCTAAGACTCTTCCCTCAATGAAGAAATGGCTTGTTTGAGACAGATGACGTGTGTCCATTTGTGTCTGGCACTTGTATATAAGCTTTATTCAGCTTAGATCTATGTATAATATAGAGTATGTTTACTAGTTGTTTGTAGCTGCTAGGAATTTTTGTTCTATTATATGAATAATGATGTAATGCATACATTTACATGAGTTAATAAAGGGATTAACATATATTATATTTATGTAGTTAATATAGATTAATGGGTATCCGATGGCATGTGAAAAAGTTTCCTTATATATTGATCGAAACTTCTAGTCTCCACTCCTTTTATATGGTCGGTACTGTTCATGTTAATCACCATATCTTTTAGGATAGGTCAATCAGAAATAGTGGGGTGTGCTTTTTGATTATAGAGCTAAAGGTAAAAAGTGTTTTATTGCTGAAGATTTGTTGACTCTCGATTAATGGCAAATGATATGCAAATAGAATTATCTCATAACAACTTGACCCCAAAAACGCGGCATTGGCCCTCACACCATTAAAGAATATGTAAGTGTTAGGGCCGAAAGTTAGCCTTGTTTAATTGTAAGGTAGTGGTCTGAATTTCAGATGTTGGTCACGTATTGGCTTGAAGAATATGATACCGGATAGCAAATATTAAATATATATTGGGAATATTGATCTTTTGTTCGTCACGTTTTCTGATTTCTTCAAGTAACCACGAACCATTCCAGTACCATTCTTATATGATCTTTTGTTTTTCTTTTTATTATATCACACTTTCATTGTTCTTATAAATAAATCTCATACGAGAGAGTAGCCATAGTAACATCAGTAGCCGATGCCAAACAAGGATATATATTTCTTAATTATTTACATTTCATTCTTTATAAACAAAAAAATCATTAAACCCAAAGTACTATTATTAGTATTAGTAGTAGTATTATTATTAGACTAAATTGAAAAAGAACAACCCTATGAAAATCAAAGATCAATTTTTTGGGAAAAATTTAAATATTTTTACACCAATCACATCACAATTGGATTGATAGATCTACTTAAAATGAATAAAATTAAATAAAAAGTATACCAAATTATATTAAAAAATAAAAAAGAATTGAAAACATAGGGCCGTTATGAGTTCGTAGATGTAGTTCTCGTCGAGGACTTTGTATCGATGTCGTAGACTTGACGGATGAGGGGTACGTGTTTCGATTTGCTCATTGCCATCACCCTTAATTGATTTAAGATCAAGAGGTGGAAGAATGAGAGGATGAAGCGGAGAGGTGAGAGTATGGTGATTCGAGATCAAGTGGAGGAAGACGATGCGGAAGATCGAATCATTGCAGGAATCATTGCAGCTGAGACAGAAAACAAGAGGAAAAAGAAAGATCAACCAGTAGTGGAGTTGAAAATTTTTCCGATGAAATTAGGGTTCCTCATCATGTCAACCCACCCTCTCTCCCGTTTATAAATATTATTAGTTATTAGGTTGGGTCAGATCCAAGTTAATTGGATTTGACACAAAAAACTTAAAATAAAAAAATTAAAATCAGTTGATATTTCAAATCAAAATATTAGTCGAAATAATGGTCTAGTTGAAATAATGGTCTGATTTCGAATTTACCATCGATACCTATTGCAAATCAAAAACTAAAATAAAAACATTTTGTGATGTTGTAGCTAATATTGCAGTCAGATTGTTTTTTGAGACAGTATTGTTGGGCCAAAGCTAGGGCTTACTCTATGCCTAGTCTGGCTCGTTTGAAGCCTTTTTAAGGCTTAGAACCGGGGCATCCCAAATAGTGGAAAGTGAACTTTTCGGCATATTTTTTTCGATGTCACTTAATGCATATTATTCACTGAATATAATAAAACAATATGGGCAATATTGGCATATATGTTGTGCATATTGTTGTTAAAATCCACACACACAACCCCTCATTTTGTCGAAATAACCCAACAAGTTCTTTGCTTCTACTAAAGTTGCTGTAAAATCCCTTACGTCACTTTGCAATCATGAAGCCTCACATCGGCCGAGTTCGGAGGCATGTAAGGACACTTCAAATCTCATTAGATCAAAACAGTAAATGCAAAGACCCCCTACTTGATTCTTCAAGTGCTCTTTTTCGTATAATTTAATTCAATTAAAGACTTTTTCTTTTATAAGGGGATGCTCCATAACAAAATTACCAGGTAAAGGGTCACTTAAAGTTTTTGGTGAAAAATTTGGCTTAGTTTTTATATTATCAATGTTTTTATTAGTGTTCTAAAAGAAGGTTTCATTATGTGTGTGGTCCAAAAGTGCATAGCGTATATATGGATCATACGACCGATTATGCAGATTATGCGGATATGATTTTCTAGTGTTTTGGTGGATAAATATAGGATTTTTGATGGACTTTGGAGGAAAAGATGTGATTTTGGTAAAGAAATCTAGGGTTTGTATTGATATTGAACAAAAATACAAGATAGCTGGCCTCTTTCGAGAGGAGGACTGCTCTCCTAGTCTTTGATTCGAGAGAAAGGCTTAACTCTCCTAACTAGATCTAGGGTCCCTACTCTTAATCTCTTCTAAATCTCAATTCTCTCAAATTCACCATGCCGCCTAATTACCCAGCCCCGATACATTTATAAGACGGTGATAAATATGGAATTTTTAGTTATATGGATGTTTTCATAAGTTTAGTTTTCTTGTAATTTTCAGTTTTAGGGTTATTTTTGTAATTTTCTTATTTTTAGTTTAATATTTATATGGGGCTAGAGAGATTAGAGAGGGACGTCGAATATTAAGTGAAATCTTGTGTGAGGTTGATAAAAATTCCTTTTTTATTGGAGAGCGCGGCCTCTTATCGAATCGGCATCTTGGAGAGAGTTCCTCTCGAAAGAACTCAAATCTAACTTGCACCTCTTTTATTTCCCGTTTATATCAATAAAAATCCCACCTTTCCCCAAATCTGCTGTACTAAACCCTAAAAATCACTCATGTCAACTAAAAATCCCACCTTCCTAATTTCTTTCATCAAACCCCCAGAGAATCCTATCAATTTGGTATCAGAGCAACGATCTTGACATCAATATTGGCAAGCTTTGATCGGTTCAGATCGGCGATGATGCAAATCTTTAAGGAGTTAAGGCAAGACTTTAAGAAGCTCGAGGTGGAGGCAAAGAAAAAATGCGGAACTTTTGGAGGAGGAAGGCTGCAACAGATCTGAAGAAAAATGAAGACATCGGCTCAGATTTTGGCAACGCCTGTGACAACTCATGTCCGGAGCAAAATGTGTCGTCTTTGGATCCGGAAGAGGGAAAAGGCGTCGACTTGGAGATGGATTTGCAACCGGACGTCGAGGATTTGCTTATGGAGGAAGGATGCAGGGTTGTCAACTAGCCCTAGAGGATCATCGGCCCCCGAGGAGGCCGACCTGGCCTGTTCGCAGACCTGTAGGCCGGCCCTTGCAACCAGCCTGTAGGACTGAACAGGTCGTCCAGCCAGCCTGCAGGACCGGCTGGGCCCTGTCACTACCTTGCTGCAGGCCTAGTTGGGTTTGCCCGCAGTCTTGTGGACCCACCAAGGCTTGTGTGCAGTCCTGCTGGAACCGCTATGGCCCAACGATGCTCCTCGGGGCCCGTTATGGCCCGATGACACTTGGGGCTCACCATGGTATGACGATACTCTTCAGGATCCGCCTTGGTCTGTCGACACTTTTACGGGGCCCCATGGCCCATGGGTTGCACATGGATGATCTCCTGAGCATGGGCGTTTCTGTTTTAGGCGTGGATAACCTTCAGACTGGCTGCATGATCACATTGACATCTATTCGAACGTCTTTGAGGGTGATGTAGACCAATCCTATCCTTTTGACACAAGATGATGTATGCAACCCATTTGGAGCATGATGGCCAGAAGAGGAGCACTATCAGTGTCGGAGAAGTAGTTCACGGACTACATGCACCACCTTGAAGACAAGGTGGTTTTTCAAGGACAGAGTAATGATAGATCTGGAATTTTCAGTTGTAGGGGTGTTTTTGTAATTTTCTGTTTTGTAGGGTTATGTAATTTTCAATTTTAGGGTCTTTTTGTAATTTTCTTATTTTCAGTTTAGTATTTATATGTGGCTATTATTTTCAGTTTAGTATTTATAGGGGGCTAGTGGGTTAGAGAGGGACATCGAATATTGAGCGGAATCTTATGTGAGGTTGATAAAAATCCGTCTTTTATTGGAGAGCGTGTCTCCCTCTCAAATCAACGGCTTGGGAGAGAGATCATCTCTAAAGAACTCAAATTTATCTAGTACCTATTTTATTTACCGTTTATTTTAATAAAATTCCCAACTTTTCCCCAAATCTCTTCTACTGAACCCTAAAAATCAATTCTTTCCACTAAAAATCTCACATTTTCACCAAAACCCAACTTTCTTCCATCAAAACCCTAGCAGATCCTATCGGACTGTTTTTCCTAAAATTACAAATCTGTCACTGGACCTTCAAAATTACAGTTTTGTCTATGGTGCCCAGAATTACAGAACTACCACTGATTTAGTTACCCCTCCCTTTCGTTGTTCTACCATCGCATATCCCAGTCTAACATTACTCTGCTATCAAAGAACCACGTTATCCTCAAGGTGGTGTCATGAAATCCGTAGATACTCTACTCCAAGTGAGAGTGCTCGTCCACGCCTGGCTCTTCCTCCTTAACTGCTTTGCCTTCTTCATTTTCGACGATCAACCTGGAGAGCACGATCCCGATAACGATGTCCTGGCCCGAATCTCTCGTCACATCGAAAGCATAAACCATTGACGTGCATGTCCTAGATCTTCACATCTGTGAGACACTTGAGTCTGCTGTCGGGTTGAGGCTCGTTCTTCTCCTGGCTCGTCTGCCCCTTCCTTGGCTGGGACTTTTGTATCTCCATTGTAGCATAAGTGCAGGATGTGGCCCCGATCATTGCTCTCTTGGCAACCCACTCTGTAGTGTTTCTGTCTTCCACCATTTGGGTTAGCTCCATCACCTCTCCAAGCCCTTTCGGTCTCATTATACGAAGATCTGCTCTGATGTTTGCCTTAAGTCTCTTCATAACATTCCCTTCCAACGCCGCATCAGATATCCCCTCACTCAGCCCGAGAGCATCTCGAACCTCTTTCAATATTCTCTGATGGTGCCCTCTTGCTTGAGTGCAATGAGCTGCACATTTAGATCTCCTCTCTGAGTGTCGCATAATCGGTCGACCAGGCAGTCTTTAAACTCTTCCTATGAGAGCATAGGCTGTCTCTGCTCCCTCACTAGTACCACGACAACGCCTCTCCCTCCAAACATATACTAACAGCCATCGGCTTCTCCTCCTCCATCAGACAGTTCACTACGAAGTATCTTTCTAACCGATAGGCCCATTTATAGGGGTCATCCTCTAAAAGATCGGCTTCTTCAGCTTACAGACACTGCTATCAGCGCCAAAGTTTCCTTTGGCCTGCTCTCCAACTGGGCTGTTCGTAGTAGGGCTGCTGATAGACGTTCTGCCGTCGTCCCATTATCCATCATTCCCCCAACCTCCAACCCGTGTCTCTACTGCCATCATCGAAAGCCCTGTAGTCGTCTCTACCCTACGGTCACCGAAGCCCCATGTATCCGTTGGGCCTTCAGATCTGTCGTCGGGCCCCCCGGGGCCCCTAAGTGAACCCCATGGGCCATGGGGCCTCTGGTCTCTGTCTCTGGGCCCGCGGGCACGTGGAAAGCCGTTTGAGAATCGTCGTTCCCTGGACGAGTCGCCCAGAGCTCTAATACCAAATTGATATGATTTTCTAGGGTTCTGGGGGGTTAAAAATAGTATTTTTGATAGATTTTGGGAAAAAGATGGGATTTTGGAGAAGAAAATCTACGGTTTTTATTGATATTGAACTGAAAGACAAGATAGTTGTCCCCTTTCGAGAGGAGGATAGCTGTCCTAACCTTCGTTTCGAGAGGAACACTTAAGCCTTCCAACTAGTTAGGGTTCCTACTCCTAATCTTTTTGAAATCTCAACTCTTCTCTCAAATTTAGCATGCCGACTAATTACCCAGCTCCATACATTTATAAGACTGCTTTTCTAAAATTATAGATCTGTTCCTGGACCTCAAAATTATAGTTTTGCTCTAGAATTACAGAACTGTCATATGTTCAGCAACCCATCGATTCAGCCGCTAATTTGCCACAACACTACAGGTCTAATAGTGGATTACACGAAAATAAATATCTTAATATATCAATAAGAATTAATACATTTAAATATATATGTATGTATATATTAAATGTAAAAATGTCTAAAAAGATAGGAACAAGAAAAATCTTATCAACTTTTCGAAACATGGAGTAATTTTTCATATGTGTATATATAGTATATACTATACAGATAAAGTAATGTAAAATATTAGATTCACGAATAAAGAAAGTACAATTCTTCGACAACATTAAATTTACAACTTAGTATTAAATTAAATTTTACTAAAATTTGTAGTACAGTTATACTTCATTATATTATTTTTTATAATAAGAACTGTACTTGTGATTATGTAATAGTTGAATCTTATTCTCTTTTGAATGAATTTCTTAAAAATCTAATTGCTTTCGGCGGTTGTTTAGATAAATAATAAAACAATAAAAGTAATTTCTCGTAGGGTATAATTTAAGAATGGTTAAAATAGAACTAGTGCAAAATTTCTATTATTGCAAAATTTTTAGTAATGCTAAAAGATGATAATTTACGTAACTAAAATGAATAAATTTTAATAACTCAAATTTTCTTACTTCGAGTCTTGTTACTCTTATCTAATCCCCGCTATTAACATGAAAAAGATTATGATTAAGATATCATAATCTTACACTGTCCCAAAATTTGGAAAAGTCTAAATGCAAGAATCTTTTTTAAGTTACCAAAAACCAAAACAAACCAACACCAATCAATGTGTTTTATTTTTTTAAATCAATGTGTTTTCTTCCGCATATGCAGGCGCATATGAGTATGCGAACTGCATATGCATCATAATTCAATCGCATAAGTCGAATTAAGGGCGGTCAGAGATTGCATTTGCATATGCGGCCGCATATTTTGCCTTTTAGATCACAGTTTTGTTTGCTTCTTGCACTAGTGTTCATTCTTATCTACATTCATGTTCTATTGTTGTAACTTTTTCCTCAACTACATTGAGTATCTTCATTGAGTATCTTCTTTCTTCATTGTTTACTTGTTTAATTTTGACATTATATGTTTTGATATTTATATGCATTTTTTGGATCATTGTAATGTTTTGTTCTGAGTTATTGTTTTCCTTTAAATAATTGTATTGTCTGCTACGATGACTAAATCTTAAATTTGAAATTATCTTTTTGGTCGGTTGGACCTAATATTGATAGGATACTATTGTATATATATTTAATCATGCTTCAATATATTTTCTATCACTGCATATAAGCTTGAACTTGCAATTATTAGTTTTTTTCTAAATTTTTGTTTTTATATTATTTTCATTTTATTCATTTTTGGTTTTGGATACTTTAGGAAATAGCATTAGTGCTGCATCCCACTTTCTACTATCCACAATATTACATGTTGAGTAGGACAAATATGTAACTCTCGACAAATCATACTGTGTCTACAAATCATACCCTATCTTCACCCGAAAATTTATGTATAAAACAAGTTTCTATACCTTGGTTGAAAAATACGCCAAATGTGAAATGTCTGATCCATTATCTTCTAAGTTTTTATTTCTATGTATCTTAGAACTTACGTGACATGTGTTCTTCATGAGGCCATACCCATGTGTGTCAGATGACAACATGTCTAAGACACGTATCATTCTTCATGGAACTCATCTCAGACTTGTATCACACTCCATAGAGTTATTTCCAAAAATTGTTTGGACACATGCTGTATACAACTCTAGTTGCCTTTTGTTTTCACATTTTGTACATGGACACATGTTTATTTAGTTGCATCTATATGTCAGTTAATAAAATTTATGAAAATGATGAGCCAAGCACTACAACCTTTTTAAAGTCTTAACAATGTTTGATGGGCTTTACTCATTTTATGTTACTAACATGTTTTTAAAATGGAGCCTGGTTTATAATATTTGATATAAGCACGCACGCCCGAACCCCCCCCCCCAAAAAAAAAAAAAATAAAATAAAAATAAAAATAAAAAAATAAAAATAAAAAAATGTTAATCGTGATGATGTTTCTTCATTCTTTTGATGTGGTACCTGTCATAGATTTAAACATGTATATTTATAGCTGAGACGGCTCTTTTGCAGATCCCGCCATCTAATCATTTGCTTCCTGGTGGATCTGATTCCTTATTAAATTTCATAGCAGTTATAGTTCGAAGTTACACCACTCGGTGTTTCAAGAATGATGATGTTCAGTAATGCATGCACTGACATGTATCATTTATTTTTTTCAGGCTTCAGTGGGGGAGCTTTACAAATTCGTTTGCACTCTTCTTAAGATAGAGCAATCACAGGCATGGTTTGCGATTCCTTGTCATCAGGTTGTTTATTCAAATATCTCTAACTTGTCTTTTGATCCTTCTGTTCCGTTTGTAGGTTGACATATGGGATTACTACGACAAACAGAAATATAATTTGCTAAAGAACTTTGATGAAACCTTACAGGAAGCTCAATTGCAGATGGACCAGGAGGTGAGAATGTGTTTTCAGCTTTATTTAGCTTGGAGCTATGTATATTGATATATGAATGTACTAGAACATTCTATACCATGATATGGTTGGATGTCATGAATGGGTGCACAATACTGAATCAAAAACATGCCATTTGAAACACGGGCTCGCAAACACTCTCTGTGTGGGCGTGGGTGTATGGATAACATGCTCTGGAGTCGGATAGATCTCCATAGGGCCTCGTTTAACATCAGATGCATAGCTGTGGGTTGTAAGTTTTTTTGAGAGGAGAGTTGAGAAGATAGTTGGGGAGGGTGGGTCACTGTAGCAACCACAGCAACCCCATCTTTGAGTTGGGTTGCAAAGTTGCTACAGTAAGGGGCTTTTTTGCCCCGGGGTGGGGGGTGGGGAGTTAGAAACAACTCTGGCCAACCGTAACCCCAGCCAAAACTCTTTGTTTGGCTGGGGCTAGGCAGGGTTGGGGTCTTGCACTGCCTCAACCCCGGACGCCAAACAGGTACTGTCTGGATGGGAAGAGGTCTTTCTTTTTTGTACTATAATTTTAATTATTTGAAATGTCTCTGTGATAGTTATTTTACATTCATAAGCAATCTTCTTATATCATTGCGGTTGTTGCTTGCCTAACAATTGGGTTTTAAGTGTTTTAATTGGCTACTGTTGATGATTTTATTCCTTGTTAAGCATCATGTATTTCCTAGAAATTAATGACATAGATTCTGTGCATTCATTTATATTCCTTCTTATCGAATTTTACTACGCACATTAAATGCAACCCTTCAGCAAATATACCTTCTCACATTTCAGTATCTTTATGTCTCACATTTCAATTTTACTACGCACATTAAATGCAACCCTTTAGCAAATCTACATTCTCACATTTCAATACATTTATGTTTCAATATCTCACATTTCAATTTTACTACGCACATTAAATGCAACCCTTCAGCAAATCTACATTCTCACATTTCAATATCTTTACGTTTTTTCTTGTGGCTGAGACTCTTGCAACTATTATGAAACTTTATTTTGTTTTCTTGATGCTCATTATATTTTACATTGAACTTATTTTTTGATCCTTTCATATGCTTAATCTGCAAGTTTATTTTCTTGTGCAGATTCTTTTGAAGTTGAAAGATGATAAGCCTCTTCCTTCTATCTCTGGCATGGATTCAACAGGAAACAAAATGGCATTGGTTCCAATAGAACCGCCTCGGTCACCAATTACCATTGCAGGTGGCCCGACATTATCAAATGGTTTTTCATCTGGGTTTGGCGGCCATTTCCTACAGGGAACTAGTTTCAGTTCAACACTAAGGGATACTGATGATGATGATGATTTTCTGGTTAATGGAACAAGAGTAGATGGTCGGGGACTAACAGGATTGCATAACCTGGGAAATACTTGTTTCATGAACAGTGCTCTTCAATGTTTAGTGCATACTCCTAAGCTGGTTCAGTTCTTTTTACAAGATTACACGCAAGAGATAAACAAGAAAAATCCTTTGGGGATGCAAGTATGAATAAGTTTGTTTTCTCTCTCTGTTCTTCCTTCAAATTTGTAAAATCTTAAAACGTCATTCTTTATACTGGACTCCTATGGGTCATTGTTGTGCAGGGTGAGCTTGCTATTGCATTTGGTGATTTGTCAAGGAAATTGTGGTCATCTGGACGAACATCAGTTGCACCACGCGCATTTAAATCAAAACTTGCTCGATTTGCTCCCCAGTTTAGTGGGTATAATCAACATGATTCCCAAGTAAGCTTATCTGTCATTAAAATTTTTTTGTAGTAGCTTTAGAATTGATCTCGTCTTGACTGTTAACAAAACTAGGAAAGGAGGCCGCATTACTATTTATTATCTGTGTAAGGGGTGAATAAAAATGAAATATATACTGTTATGCTACAATTTACTTGGTACCACGTCCATTTAGCGTTATCTAATTTCGGCCTTGAGATTAATTATTACATGTTAATAATCTTAGTTTTGGACATGGTTTGGAAGATGGGTATCAGTATTGGCTAGTCTTTATATTATCAGTATATACGGTATCAGTGTTTCAGGCAGTACATTTCGGATGCATCTGATTTTGGATATCATGTGCTTTAAAATATTAAAAATAAAACATAAACATAATTTTTAAGGCAGTTAATTTTTTTAAACATAATTTTTAAGGCAGTTAATTTTTTTTCACAAATTCTTTGGCCATTTAGTTCGTAAATTGTATGGATACGGCTTAATCATGTATGATTCATATACAGTGAGCAAAGCTGTAACTGGTAGAGCTATAATCAAATTTAAATGTGCAATTCTTTCTTTGCAATAGTCAATTTACCAGTATATTATCATTGCAAAAGTAGAATATGCACGAATAAGTTGTCAAGGTGGTGGAGTGGCAGGGATGATCCATACACTCGTCACTCGCTCTTCCACCAACTTTTATGTTTCTTCATTGGAACACATATATTTGATGGTTTTGTGTACATATTGGATGGTTTCGGTTGATACATACATGATGTGTATTGAGTTTTGAGGATATTGAAGTGCTATCGGCCGGTTTGATAATTTTGGCTATCGTATCGTATTGCCAACCTGCTAATCGGTATGATATGGTGACATTTCACTATCGGCCAAGTGCCCAAACATTGGTTTTGAAACTAGAATGCAAGGTGTCTTATGCTGCTTGACATCTTACATCTTATATGCATTGGTGCTGCCTAACTTTTTGGATGGCTACAGTATCGTATTGATTCCTACGTGGTTTGGGTCTTTTGTTTGTTGTTTTGTTTCTTATATATTTGCGTTTGGGAAAGTGCACCAAGCAAATTACACATAAGAGTATTTCCCCAAGCAAATTACACATAGGAATAGATTGACAACACGCTTAAGATGCTAGGTTACAACTATGTCAGCAACAGCAGAGAGTTTTAAAGTAAGCTGAACTACAATATTTTGGTCCGATTTGTTTGGTACATGTCATGATTTGCAATATGAATATGCATGTTAATTGTAAGAGCCTTTTTTCTCAATCATTATTATATGGAACACTTGCACAAACTGCCATAGAAAGTGGTGCAATGTTTATAATGGTATGTAAAAGACATTGGGATGATTCATTTTTAACCTGAAGCCTAGGAAATTACTAGGGTAGGAATACAAGATATACGTTACTGATATATGGACTTTTTTGTGCTGGTCTTTAAAAAAATCTTGGTTAGCCATCCAAATGGATGATTCACGCAATTTTTCAGGGCCAGCACCCCCTGAAATATTTCATTAAGAAATATGAAGTGCTCTGGAGACTTGGTGTTTCCATAGCATAGCTAATGACTAATAATGGATATGTAAATAAACCTTGATGAGAATGATTCCAAAATGCAATCAGCATATAATCCACACCTGTATCCAAAGTTTTAAAACGCGAAGGTGTGACGCGAGGCGTTTTTTCGACCCGTGATGCGAGGCGTAAGCCTCAACACGTAAGGCGTAAGACTTCAACGTCTTGTAAGGCGTAACACTTTATAACCACATAATTATGAAATATACATGTAAAAAACATAGATTTAAGTTCCAAACCATCATTAAAGTATCAAAATATTAAAATAACACTCCAAGCGATTTCTCTTCTTCGTGTGCACCTATTTATCATACAATTACTATATTAGTTACTTTTAAATAGCATAAAATACATAATTGATACGGTCTTCGGCTATGAAGAGAAAACTTTAAGGATACCTGTTCAAATGTGCTCCAATTTTGCTCACAACCCGAAGCACTACATGTGAGGCTTAAAACCATAGCAGCAAACATTCGCTTTCTCTCTCTTTTGCCTTTTATACACTGGAAATAAAAAAATAAAAAAATTGCAAAAACCCGCACCTGGGTCAAGGCGTGAAAAAACCAACGCCCCCGCGTCGCCTCCGAGTACGCTTTATGCGTTTTTACGCCTTCGAATGCCTCTGTAAGGGTTTTTTGCGCCTTCACTGTTACCGCGCCTCCTCCTTCGCGCCTCAGGGCGCTGGAGGTACGCCTCGCCCCGAGGCACGCTGATACGATTCAGTAGATCGATCAATCAAATCAGATTTAAAAGTGGAAAAATATAAAAAAGGTGGAATTTTTATAAGATTGTAATGAAGAACAAAGATAGTTGGATCTTTTTGAAGAGGAGTTCCTCTCTCCTAGCTTTTAATTGAACGGAATAAAAGCCTAAATCACCTTCACAAGATACCTAGTTGTTCTTCACAAATAAGCATGAAAAGAGAAGACGACTAGCCCTAGATTAAATAGAAAAAGAGGGGAATTTGAAAAGACTAGAATACACCTGAGCTCACTAAGCGGTGTCCCAACGTCTTCTGCGCCGAATGTAAGTCACCAAAGGGGGTGCGGTTGGTGCGAGTGGTTCGTCCGTATCAATGCCCTCCTAAAAGAGCCACCTTGTCCTCAAGGCGGAAGTCTGGGAAGTGCTCCTGGATCACGTCGTAGGCCTCCCATGTAGCATCGCAGTCGGACAAGCCCGTCCAATGTATCAGCACCTCCTTGCGCCTGCCCGGATCCTGTCGAACCGCCCATACCTCCAATGGTTTCAACATCACCTTTATGTCCCCAGTCAATGTGGGTGGTAGCGTGGAGCGCTGCTGCATGCTCTCCAATGGCTCTTCGTAACTGTGACACATGGAACACCGGGTGGATCGTCGACGTAGGTGGCAGTCTCAACATCTACGCGACTTGACCAATCTTGGCTTCTATCTCATAGGGTCCGTATTACCGGGCCGCCTGCTTCTCATTCTTTCTCCTGGCCAATGACTTCTGCCGATAGGGTCTCAGCTTCAAATACACCATATCCCCGTCCTGTAAGTGTACATCCCGACGGTGTCCATCAGCTTTAGACTTCATCACTTGCTGTGCCCTCAGTAGGTGTTTCTTTAGCTCCTCCAACAGACTATCCCTCTCATCCATGTATTCCTCCACCTGTGACATCGGAGTCTGGCTGTCCCCAAAACAAAGCAAAGAGGGTGGGTCACGCCCGCACAGAACCCGAAACGGCGTCGTACCCGCTGCTGAATGGTACGAAGTGTTGTACCAATACTCAGCCCATGCTAACCACCTGTGCCACTGCCGAGACGTCTCTGAAGCAAAACAACGCAGATAGGTCTGTATGCTACGGTTCACCACCTCCGTCTGGCCGTCTGTCTGAGGGTGGTAGGCCGTAATCTTCTTCAACACTGTTCCCTGGATACTGAACAGCTCCTTTCAGAACCCACTCAGGAAAACCTTATCTCTGTCAGACACTATAGACTTAGGCACTCTATGTAGTCGTATCACCTCCCAAGTGAACGCATTTGCCACCGAAACTGCTGTGTAAGGATGCTTCAAAGGGATGAAATGAGTATACTTACTCAGCCTATCCACCACCACGAATATCACCATAAACCCATCTGATCTTGGCAGCCCATCGATGAAATCCATCGTGACCTCCTCCCATACCTGCTCAGGCAGGGCCCGCAGCTGCAACCTCGCGGGTGCCATTGCCATGTACTTATGACGCTGGCAGACGTCACAAGCCGCTACCAAACGAGCTATCATCTTCCTCATCCCTGACCAGTACACCTCCCGAGCCATCCTCATGTAAGTCTGCTGCACCCCTGAGTGGCCACCCACTCCGGAACTATAAAACTCCTGAAACAAGACTGGTATGAATGTGGACGTCTGCGGTATCACCAACCTGCCATGGTACAGTAGCCTTTGTCCCGCCATCGAGTACCCCTTCGGTCCTCCGGCTCCGCTCTGTAATGACTCTCACCCCGGAACTATGAAACTCCTGAAACAAGACTGGTATGAATGTGGACGTCTGCGGTAACTTCGCTCCGTTCTGAGTGGCCACCTACCCCAGAACTATGAAACTCCTTAAACAAGACTGGTATGAATGTGGACGTCTGCGGTAACACCAACCTGCCATGGTATAGTAGCCTTCGTCCCTCCATTGAGTACCCCTTCGGTCCTCCTGCTCCGCTCTGTAATGACTCTCGGATCTTCCTCAACTCGGGGTCATCCTCCGCCTCGTGTATCATCGGCTCACACTCTAACCATATAGGTAAAGATAGAGCTCTCACACTAATGTTCTCCCCTCTGCGTGACAAGGCATCCGCCGCCTTATTCTCCAACCCTGACCTGTACTCAATAGTAAATTGATACCCCACTAGCTTGGACAGCCACCTCTGGTGCTCCTCCGTGACCAACCGCTACTCCAATAAATACTTGAGACTACGCTGGTCCGTCCTGACCACGAAGTCCCTCCCCAGCAGATACGGCAGCCACTTTTGCACCGCCAAGACAATCGCCATAAGTTCTCGTTCATACACAGACTTCAGTCGTGCTCTGGCTAATAGCACCTGACTGAAATAAGCTACCGGCTGTCCCTCCTGCATCAATACTGTCTCCAAGCCATACCCCGACGCATCTGTCTCCACCACAAACGGTACACTGAAATCCGGTAGAGCCAGAACCGGTGCTATGGTCATCGTTACCTTCAAGGCCTCAAACGCTTTGGTCGCTTCTTCCTCCCAACTGTACCCATCCTTCTTCAACTGTTCGGTAAGGGGCCAAGCTATGGTGCTATACCCCTTCACGAACTTTCTATAATATCCTGTCAGCCCAAGGAAGCCCCACAATGCCCTCAACGTCGTAGGCAGCGGCCGGTCTAACATCGCCTCTATCTTCGATCTATCAGCTGCCACCCCTGCCTCAGAAACTACGTGTCCCAGATACTCGATCTGCCTCTGCCCAAACTGGCACTTCTTCTGGTTCACATACAGCTGATGCGCCATCAACTCCTGGAAGGCCAACTCCAAGTGCCAAATGTGCTCGGTCATAGTCCTGCTGTAGATGAGTATGTCTTCGAACAACACCAATAGGAACCTCCTTAGGAATGGCTGAAACACCTTGTTCATCAAGGCCTGAAAGGTAGAGGGAGCATTGGTCAAGCCGAAAGGCATGACCAAGAACTCGTAATGCCCCTCGTGTGTGCGAAACGCCGTCTTCGGCACATCCTCTGGCCTCATCAGTATCTGGTGATATCCCGATCTCAGATCGATCTTCGAAAAGACCGATGCCCCGTGAAACTCATCCAACAACCATCGATCACTGGAATATATCGATCACTGGAATATGAAACTTATAGGGAACAATTTTCTTATTCAGTGCTCGGTAGTCAACACAGAAACGCCAGCTCTCGTCCTTCTTCACTAGTAACACATGGCTAGAGAATGGGCTAACACTGGGCTGGATCACCCCCGCCTGCATCATCTCCCGCACCATCTGCTATATCTCGCCCTTCTGCACATGCGGATACCGATAGGGTCGTACACTCACTGGTGCTGCTCCCTCACGCAACACTATCGCGTGCTCGTGTCCCCATACTGGCGGTAATCCCTGCGGATCCTGAAAGACCTCATGATACCGCTCTATCAGCTGCTCCACCTCGGCTGGGGTCTCCTCCTGCGGTGCCTCACCCTCAGTCACCGTACCTCGGCACTCCACGAGGAACATCTCTCTTGATCTCTGCTGGGCGCGTGATATGGCTTTGAATGCCACTAAGGAAAACAGAGACTAGGGTCTCCTGTCAAAACCACAGTGCGGTCCCCCTCCTGGAACTTCATCCTGAGCTGTTTCCAATTCACCTTGACCTCTCCCAACCCCTTCAGCTACTGCACGCCCAAAATCACATCAACATTGCCCAACTCTAGGGGCAAGAAATCCTTCACGATCTGCACGCCCTGCAAGGTCAAACATAGTCTCTTGCACATCCCACTGCTTTCCTCCATCCTCCATGTACCTAGCAGGACCGTGAACTTCTCAAAGGTGCTCAGCCGCAACCCATGATCCAACTGTCTAGAGATGAAGTTGTGGGTGGCCCCACTGTCTATGAGTATCGTCACTGCAGTGTCGTCTCAACCGTCCCGACAACTTCATGGTATGGTTCGGTGTAGTACCCCCTCCGTACAGCTCCTCAGGCCACCTAGGTCTCTCTAAAGCCTCAGCCTGGTAGTAGTACCCTGGAAACTCCAGTGGTCGCGTAAAAGTAGGCCCTCCGGCTCCTCCGTACTGCAGGGTAGGTGCTGTCCGGCCTCCCAAATAGCTTTCGGAGCTTGCCCACATCCCGAGAAGCCCTCAAAAGCCTGTCTCGGGTCAACCGCTGGTCTCGGTCCCTGTGGAAAAGTCTCTGACCTCCAGAATTGGCCCGCAGGGACCCCGATGGTGGCGCCCCTGGCCCATCCTTCTCCGTCGTGCCCCGACGCCCCTCTCGGAAAGGGGGCAAACCCTGCAACTCCCCTGGATCCCCCTGCCATGTTCGCCCCGCCCCAAGCGGGGCCGCCCATGCCGCCGCACCCCCGACAGGGGGCGCCGATCCCCTAGCACCCCCGCAAGGGGGTGTCGCTGCTGTCGCAGGCCCCAAAGGGCCTGCCGAGACTATCGCAGGCCCAGATGGGCCTGCCGATGTCGGCGCAGGCCCGGATGGGCCTGCCGATGTCGGCGCAGGCCCGGATGGGCCTGCCGAAGCTTCTGCAGGCCCGGAAGGGCATGTCAATGGCCGGACAGGCCCGTGAGGGCTTGCCGAGGCTGCGGCAAACCTTAGGGGGCCTGTCGCAGCCGTCGCAGCTCTCGACTGGCCTTGGTTCGCTGATTCGAGCGTGGAATCGCCCTGATTCTCCTCCCCTTGGATCTCCTTGCCCCGATCTCTTTTCCCGGCCGTTAGGGTTTGTAACATTGCCATCATCGCCAGAATTGACGCCGTGGTTTCTCTTAAAAATTTCTGATCCGACGTGGCTTCTTTTTCCTTGGAGATCACGATTTGCTTGCGCGGCCTCCCTCCTCATGGCCCAGAGTTCAACCTGGATGTCTTCTTGCGAGTGGGCGTGATCCTTGATTGAATCCCCCATAGTTTTCTTCAACCCTTCAATTTCCCGATTGAGATCTTCGCGGAGCCCTTGAATCTTCTCTTCCATCAGATCCGTCTTCCCTCTTGTACCCGTCGCCATTAGATCTCACCGCTCTGATACCAATTTGATACGATCCGGTAGATCGATCAATCAAATCAGATTTCAAAGTGGAAAAATATGAAAAAGGTGGAATTTTTATAAGATTGTAATGAAGAACAAAGATAGTTGGATCTCTTTGAAGAGGAGATCCTCTCTCCTAGCTTTTAATTGAACGGAATAAAAGCCTAAATCACCTTCACATGATACCTAGTTGTTCTTTACAAATAAGAATGAAAAGAGAAGACTGCTAGCCCTAGATTAAATAGAAAAAGAGGGAAATTACTAATCTAGTCTGAAAAGACTAGAATACACCTGAGCTCACTAAGCGGTGTCCCCACGTCTTCTGCGCCGGAAGTATGTCACCAAAGGGGGTGCGGTTGGTGCGGTTGGTTCGTCCGTATCACATGCCCTAAGGCGTACGCCTTCTACGCTTTTAAAAACATTGCCTGTATCAACTTTTGATCCTTGCATCTTCTATCTTACAAACAAACAAACAAACAACCAATCAACCGCCCCCTCCCCCCAAATAAAAAGAAAAGAAAACCCAAAAAAATCTGGGAAAAATAATCAAGCGCTCTCACACGCACAAAAGAGAAGGAAGAAAAATACTAACCAGATTATGCCCTCCGATACACCACTACCGCCAAACACTAATCTTTTTGTGGCTCGTGCATTCTCTCTCTCTCGCTTGTTCCAAACTTCGGCCTATATAAACGATATATTGGCTGATATATCATTCTTTAGGGTCTTCTGCTATGATATGGCAAAAAATAACGTTGTAATGATTTGATCCCATGTTGGCCCATATTTTCGTTATTGGCCGACATATCAACGCGCTGTCAAATATCGGCCACATGGATCATATTTGCTTTGCTTGATGAGATTGGTCGGATTTTCAAAGTTAAAGCCGAAAGATTAATAGCTTGCTTACTGTTATACCTGTTACCCGTTATGTATTAAGCTCAAACACTTGCTATCACACCAATGTGCCGAACCTCCTAAATTACACTCGCTATCACATGAATGTGCTGACCCTCCTAAGGTTTTTCTTTCTTAGTTTTCTTTTGAGCCCTAAACCAGTGTTGCAATATTGTGAAACAAACATCGAATCATCAAGACCAGCGAGACCGATAATGATGATCTGAACAGAGCCAAAAAAAGACGAGGAAACCGTAAATTGAGATAAAACAAGCATGCATCATAATCGATATATATAATTTTTTTCGGGTTAAGAGAGGCCCAAATTGAAGACTGGTGAGTTTAACCTTAATCACAAGTCTGTCTTATTTTTTATTTTTATATGTGAGCCCTTAGTTTACCTTTTTTCTTTCAGTCTAAGGTTTTAACCAAACGATTTGTAACTTGTAAGCTGCAAATTTAAAATGATAACTAGCCTTTAAATTTTCAATTTTCTTTGTTTCCAAAACCAACCGATCACATCAAAATTACTTGTTGATTTCATTACTTTAAATAGTATATACACTGTATCATGCTATACGAGTTGATTGAAATTTACCATACTACATGAGGTACATGAAATTTTTTCGGAATAATTTTTAATTTCATGGTCTATTTCATTGGATTGTGCTAACATATATGATCCTAGTATGCTTTGCATGCGTATAATAATGTTTTTATTAGATAGATGACATCGAAGGCATTAGAACTACCATTAAGTTATCATGCTATACGAGTTGATTGAAATTTACCATACTACATGAGGTACATGAATTTTTTTGGAATAATTTTTAATTTCATGGTCTATTTCATTGGATTGTGCTAACATATATGATCCTAGTATGCTTTGCATGCGTATAATAATGTTTTTATTAGATAGATGACATCGAAGGCATTAGAACTACCATTAAGTTATCACTGTATATATATATATATATATATATATATATATATATATATATATATATATATATATATATATATATATATATATATGGGGCAAATGTGCCTGAGAACGTGCGCAGGTAGAATTACCTGCGCACGCCCCCTCTGTTCGGGGTTTCTAAATATTTTTTTTTGAAATTTTTTTTTGCAGTAGCTAGATATACTTGTTATGAAGCTCCCCACAAAATTTCAGGTCAATCCGACACCGTTTGAGCCTCCGTTCATCGATTTCAAAAACGTTGCGCAAAACTGTCCAGAATTTGGACAGTTTTGCGCAACGTTTTTGAAATCGATGAACGGAGGCTCAAACGGTGTCGGATTGACCTGAAATTTTGTGGGGAGCTTCATAACAAGTATATCTAGCTACTGCAAAAAAAAATTTCAAAAAAAATACTTACAAACACCGAACAGAGGGGGCGTGCGCAGGTAATTCTACCTGCGCACGTTCTTAGGTACATTTTTTGCTATATATATATATATATATATATATATATATATATAGAATAATGGCTATCATACGCCATATGAGATATTGCCTCATATTTCCTCTCACATAAAGCAACCAAGTACAAGCCCATGTAGACTTGTACTTGGTTGCTTTATGTGAGAGGGAATATGAGGCAAGGCCTCATATGGCGTATGATACTCATTAATCCCATATATATATCAAATATTCATAAGCTACCAAATATGAACCATCGATATGATCCGATATTTAAAACATGGCAAAAAATATTCCATGTACTATTCAATAAGGAAAACACCTATCTGACGCAATCGCCTTATCCGATATTTAAAACATTGATCCATCTTTTACAGTTGCCCGTGGTTTTCTTCCATGTCCTTGGGTGTTTATGGACCTAAATGCAACCCGTTTTTTAGATATACATTCATATGAGAGCAACAAATTACTCCCATGCTGCAGCCAGTTGAGTGCATCGTTTCTCTTTTTCTTCAGGTGGCATCCATATGAGAACAATACCTCTAACTTGGAACTTCGACTAAGAGAGACTCTTCTACATTCCACTACTTATTGTGTTGTAAATCTGATAGGAACCAAAACAAAGATTCGATTTTTATTAATAAAACTGAAAATATAAAGATACATTGACTACAATTATAGAGGTGTACGCTCTTGCAAAACGCCAATTGAAGAGGACGTCTACACTCTCTTAAAGAATGTGGCATAATCTCACCTCTAATATCAATATTTTCTCAAAAATCAACAAAAGAAATCCCTCAACACCGCCCACCTATAAATAGAGTTCAGAAATAAGGAAAATTACAGAAAAACTCCAAAAGGCTGAAAATTCCCAAAACAACCCTAAAAATCCGAATATGCTCCAAATGGGCCCAAACCGCTTAAAAAGTGCAGATCTATCATTACTCCGCCCTGAAAACCACATCGTCCTCAAGTTGGTGCATGAAGTCTGCGACGGTCTTACTCTAAGTGGGGATGTCCATCTCCTCCGGCCTCTTCTTCCTCCACTATATCATCCTCGTCTTCTCCCACTATCAGCAGCAGCTGAAGCTTGCGCACTCCACAATGGTGTTCTAGGGTGAACTTCTCGTCGCATCCGAAACACACCCATTCTGCATCTCGCGCTTCTTCGCGTCTGTCATTTTCCTGAGCTGCCTTCCTTGTGATGGCCCCCGCTCTTTTTCTCACTAGACAAGTATGTCCCTGTCATGGTCTTCTGCTGTCCTCCAATCGTGGGCTGGCTGTGGGAAGAGTTGCCTCCAGTCTATCTAGATTTCTTCTCCTCCATCAGACGTTCCTATACCATCTGGGCCAACTCCATGTTGTCCATCAGATCATATGGCCTCTGTAAACGAAGCTCTGTGCGAATGGTGGCCTTCAGTCCCATCATGAAGCTGCTCTCCAGTGTCTCATCAGAGATTCCTGTCACGCCCAAACAGTGCCTCGAACTGCACTCTGCACACCTTTACTGTGCCGTTCTGTTTGAGAGAAAGCAACTGCTCCTGTAAGTTTTCTACATGAGTCTCGCGAAACCTCTCTACCAAGCCATCTTCAATCTCTTCCGACGAACGAAAAGGACGCCGCTGCTCTCTCCACTGGAACCGCTCGAGGCCCCTTCCCCTTCCAAGCACACCGTCGCCGCCTCCAGCTTCTGCTCCTCAGTCATGCAGGACATTAAAAAATCTCTCCACCCTGTGTATCAAGCATAATGATGCTCCTTAAATATGAGCATATTCAGCTTTCGAATCCTGCCATTCACCAAAGTTTTCCTGATCAGCTCGTCCCTCGTAGTGTCTAGGGTGGTGGGGCTGGTATGTATAATTCCAGCTGTCTCTGTGCCCCTCCAAGCCCATTCGTTGCCCTCCATCTTTGTCCGCATGTTCACACCATTCATCACCGCCATCATAGAAGCACTGGTCATCCTGCTCTAAGTCCCTCTCTCCTCCGTCATCTCCGGTACGCCTCATAAGTCAGGAATGGGTGTCGTCTCTCTGCAGCATGTCGAGGGCCGTTGGGCTTTCGAAACTTGTCACCGTCGTCGTCGGGCTCTCACGTGTACTCCGAAGGGTCGTCGTTGTCGTAAAGCATCGCCAGGGGGCCTCGGGGCCCGCATCGACCTCCTGGGTCCACGCCGAACTTGTTTTGCGGTCCAAAGATCTCAAGTTTTTGCTGTTTTAGGGCTAGGGGGCCCTGCAGGCCCCATGGGGGGTTCTGCCAGGGGAGGCAGCCCCTGTGGTGGCCTCTGCAGGGGCTGGCGCCCCCTGCAGGCCCCATGTGGGTTCTGCCGGGGGCGGCAGCCCCTGGGTTGCTGTCGAGCAGGTCTTCGGCCCATGTTTTGTCCTCCTAGGGTTTCGGGAGTCGATGCCGTTCATCGTGGGCTCCTCTTCAACCTCTCCGTAGTACTCGGCGACGTCAAAAAGCAATCACTCTTCGTAATCTTCCATCTTTTCCTTTATCTTTTCCAAAGTTGTCGCCTTTCACCCAAAATTAGGGTTTTCGTTGGCGTCAGCCCCCTTCGTCGTGAGGAGCACGAGTTGCATGATTTGGGCTAGAGCTTCTCCTTGTTTCCCTTGAGTCTTCGCCATCTTCGCTAGGGCTTCGTCGTGCTTCGCTAGGGTTTGGTTCACGCCCCTCATTTACACTATTGAATTTCTCCTTCAAGGCGTCGATTTTGTCTTTAGATCTCATCGCCGCGGCCATCGATCTTGATGCTCTGATTCCAAATTGATAAAAACCAAAACAAAGATTTGATTTTTATTAATAAAACTGAAAATACAAAGATACATTGACCACAATTATAGAGGTGGCCGCTCTCCCAAGACGCCAATTGAAGAGGACGCCCGTACTCTCTCGAAGAATGATGGATAATCTCACATCTAATATTAATATAATCTCAAAATCAACATAAAAAATCCCTAACTCCTTATACATATAAATAAGAGTTCAGAAATAAGGAAGGTTACATAAAAGCCCAAGAAACACCCAAAAGACTAAAAATTTCCAAAACGTCCCTAAAAATCCAAACATTCCAATATTGCCCTTAATGGGCCCAAAACGCCTAAAAAGTGCAGATCTGTCAAAATCATAGTAATAAAATTTACAGATACAAGGCTTCGTCTTCTAATAATTTCAGTAGTGAACAAATCTTTTTGGATATTTGATCACTCAGATGAGTAATGCATCTCAATTTAGTTTTGTGGTGCATTTTGTTTTTTAAAGAAACATCTTGTACATATTATTATGTACAAAATTTCTTGTAAGACTGTAAAGTTAATAATGGATTATGAAGTTGGCGTAGGAAGGAGAAGGTATATTTTAGATTCCTTGTGACCAGTTTTAAGTCAACATCAGTATAGCCATCAGTCCTATGTTCCCAGGTGTCATGAATTATCATCACCTATATTGCAGGGTCACTTCATACAGGAGGCAGGCTTATTTCCGGTTTGCAGGTAAGTGAAATGTCCAAACACTAATACTGCGTCCCAGATGTATCTGGGACGTATTAGCAACCAACAAGTTAATAATTTAATGCATGAACAATAGGGTTCACATTTAAATAGAATGTCTAGATTTAACTACATAGTATACCCATTTTCATGACGAGTGTAAAAAGTAATGATGGTGGGATAGCTATTAATTTATATGAACGTAGAAGTTTGTTATATTGACTTCCTCCTACATAATTTAGTCAATTGTGTTAGTATTACTAGTAATATGTATTGTGCAAATCTATCTTGATATGAGATGGATTTGACTCCTCACGAAATGGTTTGGAGTGATGTCCTTCCCATTCAATTTCAGTTATCTGCTATCCAAAGTGCAAATCTGCTATGTTCATCTTGATTAATACAATTACCATGCCTTGAAATGAAAGCTAAATATCTAGTAGTTCTTTCATACCATCGACTGTTTCAATCGCAAGTTGCTTAGCTTTATGGTATTGAGAAATGAACGCATCCATTGACAATGCAAACTAGTTATCACTTTAGACACTTTGATGGCCTTGCACACTATTTTTGTTGGCTAGAAAACGTGCTCTTAGGGTAGGAGTTTGCATTGCAAATCTTGGAATGTGATAGGTTTTTTTAGGGTTTGAAGGAATAAAAACCAGATTTTTTATTGGAGATAAGAGAAGAACAAAGATAGATAGCCACGTTCGAGAGGTGGACCACTCTCCCAAGTCAACAATTCGAGAGGATGGCTGTACTCTTCACAACAGAGGGATCAAATCAACCTCTAAGAAGTTTCTCACAAAATTTCAGCATGTCCCCTAATCTTCCTAAGCCACATATATATACTAATCAGATTTTCAGCAGATTATATAAACATCCATGGACCCTAAAATTATGAAAATGCCACCGACATCAATTTGCCTCCCCAATCCCCTTCTTGCGTTGCCTCTCATAGGTGATAAGTCCATCGATACTCCCCAAAAGTGCTATCATGTCAAGGTGGAAATCTGAAACTTGTTGCTCAATAACTCTTAAAGGGTCAAATGTTGCCTCATGGTTAGGAAGTCCCTTCCAGTAGAGCAGCACCTCACGAGCACCTGAATGTCCTTGTCGAACTCTTTGCAACTTCCCTGGCTCCAAAATAAACTCTATTTCCTCATTCAATGTCAATGGTAATGATGGAGAAGGCGTGTGGTCCTTAATGACCTGGCAAAGCTGACACGTGAAAAACTGGGTGTATGGTGGACTTCGTTGGTAACTTCAACTTGTAGGAGACTTGACCAATTCTTGCCTCAATCTCATATGGTCAAGTACATCAGTGACAACTTCTCGTTCCTCCTACGCGCCAAACAACTTTGCTGGTACGTGCACAGCTTTAGGTACACCTTGTCTCCCACAACGAACTGACCCTTCCTATGTGCATCGGCCTGTGTCTTCATTATCTGCTAAGTTCTGGTCAAATATCGTTTCAACTCCTCCAACATCCTTTCCCTCTTCTCTAGATGCTGCTCCACCCAAGAAACTGACGTAGAACAGTGGCCATAGTGTAGTAGATGAGGAGAATCTTGTCCATATAGAATCTTGAATGGCATGGTCTGAGCTGCGGTGTGAAAGAGGTGTTGTACCTATATTCTGCTCATGCCAACCACCTTGCTAAGCGTCGATAAGTCTTGAGGACCACAGAATGGTCTCCAACTGTACTGCCATGAAACTCCTGTAATATGTTCGGAATGTGTGTGTGGAAGTCTTAGGTAAAATCAATCATCATTAATACAGTAATTTCTGCCATTGCAAGGAATATCCTAGATACTCCATTGACCCCTGTAAAAGTGCGGTCTTAATCCTCGCCAACTCCTGATCTGCTTTAATCTCTCGAAGCAAAGGCTCCCAAGCATGTAATACTGGTACATACAAAGCAGACAACTGCGAATCATTCTCTCGTCGCAATAATGCATCCGTCACCTTATTCTCTAACACTGGTCTGTACTGGATCTCAAAATCATATCACATTAGCTTTGTGAGCCATTTCTGTTGCTCCTCGGTCACCATACATTGCTCCAATATGTAATTCAGGCTCTGTTGATCCGTGCGCACTATAAATCGACTACTAAGCAAGCAAGATCTTCACTTTTGTACTGCTAATAAATAGCCATCAGCTCCATTTCATATACAGACTTTAGCCACGCTCTCGCTGTTAATACGTGACTGAAGTATGTCATCGGACTCTGATCTTGCCTTAGCATAGCACCCAAACCATATCCTGATGTAACCGATTCCACCACAAACTGGTCTATTGAAATCAGGAAGAGCCAACACATGTACAATGGTTAAGTCCCTCTTCAAGGCCTCAAAATCTCTCTTTGCATTCTCGCTCCACTGGAAATTATCGTTCTTGAGTTACTCTGTCCGTGACCAAGCAATGTTATTGTATCCCTTCACAAATTATATATAATAACCTGTCAGTCCTAAGAATCCTCTCAACCCCCGCAAGGTGATAAGGCATGGCCAGTCCATAATCGCTGCAATCATCGATCTGTCCACCGCAACTACGTCTGTTGACACCACGTACCCTAAATATTCCAACATCTAATGCGCGAATATGCATTTATTCTTGTTTGCATATATTGGTGGCTCTGAAGCTCCTGTAGCACTATCTGTAAATGACCCACATGTTTCTCCAAGAACCGACTATACACCAAAATGCCATAAAAAGACTAATACAAATCGACTCAGGTAAGGACGGAATACCTTATTTATGAGAGTTTGAAAAGTGACATGGACATTAGTCAAGCCAAAGGGCATGATCGAAAACTCATAATAACCCTCATTAGTCATGAATGCGGTCTTGGCGATGTCCTCTGCATGCATTTTGATCTGGTGATATCCAGACTTCAGATCAATTTTGGTAAAGATTGCTGACACATGTAACTCATCAAGTAGCTCGTCAATTATCGGAATTGAAAACTTACCAAGGATCGTTTCCTTATTCAATGCACATCGTCCACACAGAATTTCTAACTCTCATCCTTCTTCACTAGCAGGATTGTGCTTGAAGAGGGGCTCACACTGGGCTAAATAACCCAGCTTGCACCATCTTCCCAACCATACATTCCATCTCGTCTTTCTACACATGGGTTAACAGTAATGTCACACGCTGATAGGCGAGACTCCCTCACGCAGGACTATCACATGCTCATGGTTTTGTGGAGGAAGACCATGGGGAGTCTAAAAAACTCACTTGAACTGGATCAATAACGGCTGCACCTCGGTGGGAATGATCTGCTTGTCATCAGCCTCATCTGCCTCTCTCACCATACACTACAACTTCACCAAGAATCCACCACCCGACTGAATAGTCCTTGCCATGGTTTTCAAGGAAACTATGGCTTAGCATAAACCAAGGTCCCTAAAGGGTAACCTCTGGCATGTAACTCCATCCGTAGCAGTTTCCAATTAACTCATGTTTCCAATGACTACAACCACGATCCCCAATATCACGTCGGTGCTACCCAAGTCTAACGGTCAGAAATTTTCCACAACTCGAATGCACTTAAGCAGCAAAATAAGGCCCTGACTGGTTTCCATTATCAACCCAAAACTTCCAGTGTCCACCAACTGTAAGCCCTGCTGATTCATGATCAAGTTGGAGATAAAGTTGTGGGTGGTCACTGTCAATGAGCACTGTCATCGTTTGGTCAAATATCATTCCTGTCAACTTCATAATGTGGTTCAGAGTGAACTTTACTACAGAGTTTAACAAAAACCTCCGTGACATTCAAATGATGATGGTTCTCGTCAGTGTTCTAAATATCGGATCGATATCTGATTTATCAGTCGCAATATCGAAAATTAGATATGGGCGATACGATATTGGGAGATAAATTGCGTTTTTCGATTTTTCGCCGATATCGGCCGCAATATCGGTTGCGAGGCTGATATACTGGCTGATATTTCGCTTCAAAAATACCGATCAATTTTTTTTTAATTTTTCGTTAGCGGATTGAGCGACGGGTCGGGTTTGCAATTCGTTGCCCGACCTGACAAGATACCTGCAAATACACGGACAGTCGTGCGAGGGATGGCTAAAAAGCCCTAATTTTTTATTTTTTATGAATCACAACACATTGTACTCGTGCAATCGCCAGTTAATGTCGGTCAAAAATTCAGCTGCTACGTGAAACAATCGAAAATGGTAAACTTTGGACACGCTACTGCAATGCATGCTGTAAGTTGGAGGATCATCATTAAACTAAAACACACAACATTTTGATCAACCCACAACAATTCTGTTTCTTGCCATAGAAACATGAAAAGCCACATGCTGTTCACTGTGCCCGAGGGTGCCCAAAACATAAAAGTGGGCCCCACGCCCAATTTCCAACCAAATTTATTCCCTCCAAAACTTTCTCAAAACTCATCTCAACCTTCCATTCTTCAAGAACAAATCTCAGCCACTCTTTATTTTGTCCTAGTCAGCCCTAGGATTCAAAAACAATTGTGTTTTAATATTTAGATTTTTAACCTTCGATTTGACACTCCGATATTTAGTCAATAGCTCTGATATCCGCAATTCGATATCCAATTTTCCAAGCCGATACGCGACATATATCCAATATTTAGACCATTGCTCCAGGTCCTTTGTCTCCTTTACCTCGACCTCTACAACCTCCTCGTCCACTATCAGCAGCTAGAGCTTGCAGTCTCCACAACGATGCACTGTGGTAAACTTTTCATCACATCGGAAGCACAATCCCTTCATTCTCTTGTCTTTCATCTCCGCATTCGTCATACGCCTGAACTGACTCCCTGGTAGTGGCTCACTGCGATCCTCTCTGCTGGACTATCTCCTCCAGTTGGTGCCTTCCGTTCCCCTGTCGATGCTTGACTGTGAAAAATGGATCCGCTCCATGCCCCTCTGGACCTACGTTCCTCTGTGAGACGATTCTCAATCATCTAGGTCAACTCCATTGTGTCCATCAACCCCGTAGGCCTTTATATGCGAAGCTTTGTATGGATGTTTGCCTTCAGCCCCTTCATGAAACTCCCCTCCAAGGTTTTCTTTGGGATCCAACTCACTCGTCATAAGAGCATCTTAAACTTCTCAATGTATTTTCTGACAGACCCATCCTGCTTGAGTGCCAACAGCTTTTCCTGTAAACTCCCTTCCTGAGTGTTCCGAAGCCTGTCAACGAAGCAGTCCTTCAGTTCCTCCCATGAACGTATATGATGCCGCTGTTCTCTCCACTGAAATCAAGAGAGCGCCTTTCCTTCAAAGCATATGTTGACAGCCTCCAACTTGTCCTCTGACATGCGTGTCACTGCAAAAATCTCTCAGCCCGTTAAATTTAGCCATAAGGATCACCCCCTCGAACAACGACATCTTCAACTTTCTAACCCTGCCATCAACTCCAATACTTCCCTGCCATGCTCGTCCTCCGACTTGCCCATAGTAGTGTGGATGATAATTCTCCCATCGTATCATTTTGGGTCGTCCATAACCCCTAAATGGGACATCGCCTCCGTCCCCATCATTGTCACAGTCATTTCACCCAAACTAAGTCATTACCTTCCTCCTCATAGCCTAGGTCCTCGTCATAGTCATCTCGAAACTCCTCGTAGGCCGGAAGTGGTCGCTGTCGTCTTTCTACAGTGAACCAGGGGCCATGGGCCCCTTGGAGGCCTTTCAGGTCATCATTAGGCCTTGGGATGGGCTCCACATGGTTGTTGGGGTCGTGACGGGTTGCGAGGGAGCCGTGGGCTCTTAGTGGACCGGCCAAGGCCCGTCGGATCCCTGGTGGGCCGCTAGGAGGGCCGCGAGGCCCCTGGCGGCCTTGCTGGTGCCAGCCAGCCCTAAGCAGGGCTTCCCAGGGGCTGGTGGGTGGTTGGTGAGGGTGGGAGGGTGCACCGTCGCCCCCCGTTTGATCGTCCCCTGCCTCATCGGAGTTCTAATCTGCGTCGAATAGAAGTCATTCGACGAATTCCTCGTCTTTTTCCTTCACTTTGGCTGAAAGTCGCGTCTTTCACTCTAGATTTTCATCATGGCCTCCTTCATCTCCCACGTCTAGTTTCACTGGATCCTATTTCTTCATTAGGGGTTCCAACATCGTCTTCATCAAGGATTCCATGAAGATTGTAATCGAGAGACAATCCTTTCCTCCATTGATACGATCTCTTCATCTCTTGATGTTTTTAAGGTTTCTATTTCACGCCTTAGTTTTTTCTTCAAAGCATCAACTTTTCTTGTCGCCATCAAGATCGAACCGCTCTGATGCCAAATCGATAGGTTTCTCAACTCTACAGTTTGAAGGAAGAATAAAAATCAGATTTTTATTGAAAATAATGAAAGAACAAAGGTAGTTGGCCACGTTCGAGAGGTGGACCGCTTTCGCAAGCCATCAATTCGAGAGGATGGCCACACTTTCCACAAAAGAGGGATCAAATCAACCTCGAAGAAGTTGCTTTCAAAATTTCCGAATACCCACCAATCTCCATAAGCCCCATATATATACTAATCAGATTTTCTTACATAAACACCATGGACCCTAAAATTACGAAAACGCTCCTGACATCAATTTGCCACCCTAATCCCCTTTGTGAGTCGCCTCTGGTAAGTGATAAGTCCATCAACATGACAGAGTATTAATGTTGAAGGTGCCTTATTGTCAGCATCCTTGTAGAGAGGAGTTTGCTAATTCCTGAAAATTTCCACATCACGTGTTTAATTGTAGAATTTGATTGATATATATTGTTAACCCATAGATCAATAACTGGACCTTGTACCATGTGGAAACGCTTCCAGTGTGAATGCGAATATCGTGTAAACAAATATAGACGATTTGCCTTCTTAAACTTAGTAAGGACTAATGATGAGGACTGGAAGCGTAAGAGCAAGTAAGCATCACAGTTCAGTTGTGTAAATTGTAGTGTCATGTCTGCTTGTAACACCAGACCGGCTTTACATTCCTTTCATATTTCTTGAAATCTTAGTTCTTTTCAAACTTTAATTTACTTTTGATAACTTACATTCAGTACCAAATTTTCTGTATGCATACTTTGGTATAATGTATCGTATCAATCCACATCTCTGTATGATAGTCCTACGTCAAATAATTTTGATTTAATTTTTTGGTATGCTACTCGAATATTTGAAACTTGGTGATGGCATGCTACTTACATGAGTTTGACTTGTCTAGAGTGCTTTGAGGTCTGTTGCTTCATTGAATTTGCATATCATGTTGCCATTGAACTATGGAAAGATGTGCCCCCTAATTCTTATCTAACTTTTTGTCTGAATTCACTGGAGTTTGTGGATCACTTTTAGTTATTAAATAAACTATATGGTTAATTGTTCATTTTCTCTTCGGTTTATTTTTCCAGGAACTCCTTGCATTTTTATTGGATGGGCTACATGAAGACTTAAACCGTGTGATAAACAAGCCCTACATTGAAGCAAAAGATGCAAATGGTCGTCCGGATGAAGAATTTGCAGATGAATGCTGGGCTAACCACAAGGCTCGGAATGATTCTATAATTGTAGATGTTTGTCAAGTGAGTTAATGCTATGCTGCTATGTCTTTCTTGAATGTTTCATATTTCATTGTCTTTACATCGCAAGATTATAGTAATGTTCTTTCTGCTTGTTTCATATACATTTTCTTGTGTGGTAAGAGAAAAGTTGGCATGGTTTTTTTTTGCTTTTTCATATTTCCGTCCTTTTCTCATTTTGATCATTCCAACTATAGAATTGTTACTTTAGAGGCAACTTTACTGTGGTCAAATTTAATTGCATGTATTATTGTTCATTGATGAAGATCTGTTGTGCACTTTACTTGTACAACAGTCTTACGGCTAATAATTGATTGCTAAGACAATGGAATATTGGGCTATGTTTCAAGTAAAGGGAAAGAGAAATGCCTAGCTAATCAGTTTTACAAGATAACATGATCCACTGGAATAAACAGGAGATTCGAATTTGCCATATTAGCCAGCTGTTAAAGTTATTGAAATCTTCTATTAGTTATTTTGATTTTGATTGAGTACTATGCCAATAATTGATCTGAACAAACGCAATATGACTCGGTTTAAGGTGATATTTTTTCTCGTATTTGTCCAAATTCCTTTAGATAATTTGTGTATCTTTAATATTCCTAAATTCTTGTTCTTATTAAAGATCCTCATTTCAGTTTTTCTTAGTATGGATTTTACATTTAAGGATATGAGATTGTGTTAAACCGTTAATTTCTCTCATCTATTTTTTTGTCGATAAAGACATGCTAGTTGGAGCAGTAATGCAGGTGAAAACAGTTAGGCGATTGAGTTGTTTCATATTACCATAGTCATACATCACGGATTGATGTAAGTCCTTTTCTGTTTGGATTAGTTATGGAACTTATTTGCCATCTTCAAGAGGAAGTCCCCCCAGCACATGTTTGCTGATTATATGATCTGCATGATGAGATCACAGAAGGTGCAAGTGTCAAAGTAGAAAGGTTGCGAGAAGATTTGGAATAAGAGGATTTAGAATTACTAAAAGAAAAGAGTTTAGGATTGGAACTTTAGCAAAATGGTAAATAAGGAATGATCATATAATATGAACTGGAACATAATTACTTAATTGCCATGAATGTTTGTATATTATATGTATGTCCATGCATATGTTTTCACTTTATTTTTATCTCCATGCCTGACCACAACCATGCCCCATTATAGACCTAAAATGAATCCTGGCTGAACCTGTATGGTTAAAGTGCACTCTTGCAAACTTTGCCCAACCAGAGCAAGTAAATCACATTTCCATTCAAAACTTTATATAACCTATCGTGATCTGAATTTTAATGCTACTTTAGGACCCAAAACTGGGACGGTCTACTTCTGAGTTCAGATTAGCTTTGTACTGCGACCATTTCTCTACTGACAATTAGGAATTGAAAGCGGTTGATAGCTGAGTCTTGGCTAAACTTGTATTGAATCTGATGCTAGAAGGACACAAGGAATAAAGAATCATCTAAAGGTTATGTGGGGGTGCAGATGTAGTTTATCTTCCATTGCTTTATTTTTCTTAGCTAATTAGATCTGTTACATGTATATGCAAAGCCATATGTTTAACTACTGCTATGTTACTGTACTATGATCATGGTTCAAAATTTTGTCCCGGCATTGATTCTAAAAGATTGTCTTCCTCATTTTTATTGATGTACTGGTCAGTGGAAATTACTTTTGCTATTTTATTGAAGGGGAGTGGGAAATGTTTAAAGATTACTGACAATAACGTTGGTGAATCTAATGTACAGGGTCAATACAAGTCTACATTGGTCTGCCCTGTTTGCAGCAAAGTTTCAGTTACCTTTGACCCCTTTATGTACTTGTCATTGCCGCTACCTTCGACGACCACAAGGACTATGACTGTAACTGTATTCACGGGTGATGGAAGTGCCCTCCCAATTCCTTTCACTGTAACCGTGCCGAAAAATGGTAGTTGTAGAGATCTCATTCGAGCTTTAAATGTTGAATGCGGCTTAGCAAGTTCTGAAGAATTACTGTTAGCGGAAGTAATATTTCTATTTCTTCATTCCTTGATAACTTTTCCTTGCTAGAACACTATCCCAATACTTTGAGCAACCACTTTTTCTGCAGATTTTTGAAAATCGAATTTACCGCTATCTGGACCTTTTTGACTCTCTATCTGGTATAAAGAATGAAGATCGTCTTGTGGCTTATAGGCTTCCGACAAACTACAAAAAATTTATGAGGCTAGAAATCATGCATCGGAATACAGAGAGGTAACCTTTTAGGTATTGGCAAATATAAGCTGTGCCATGTATTCACTTAGGTTCTAATATGGTTTAATATTACTGTAAGAATATTTTTATTCTCTTCAAATGCCCTTTCACTCTATTTATTACTCCGTGCTGCTTTGCTAATCTATATTCTATGTTACTTAATATTTATAAAATGTGGGTTTTCTTATATGTCCCTAAAAATTCTTGCTTATTATGAAATAACCACAAATGATTCTTTAATTTTTTGTAGAATTCCCCAAAAGTCTAAGCTGTTTCAAATAAAATTTAAAATGAGCGAAACATCCTGAACTTGCTTATACTCTTATATCAGTACTTTGAATTCATTAGGCTGTTTCCATTTTTGTGGGAATTACTCTAAGTTACTTTAAAGTTGTTGGGATTGTATGCAAAATACAAAGATATTTTGGGCGTTATTTGAAAATAAGCAAGGTTTTAGGTGTTAAATGAGGAAAACCTTATTTTTGTCCTGTTAATCATATTGTAGAATAATTCTCATTTCACAAATGCGCGAAAAATGAGCTGTTAGGAATTTCATACCCTTTATTTGCAATATGGTGGTGTACTCTTTTTTGACATATTGTATTGGACTCTTGATTCTTTCGTATATGAGAGCCATCTCGAATATCCATGAACTCCATAGAATTATGTCAAGAAGTATGAAATTTATTGAGGGTAGATCTGTGTGTAATTGATAGACCCGCCTGGGTCTATACCTGCCTGGAGCCGTGGGCCGGCCCATAGCCTCCGACCCCCCTTTGTGCCGCGCGCGCCCCTTTAGCCTAGGAACCCTAGTTTCTTCTATTTATAGGGGCTAGCCGTCATTTGTTTAGGCATGCTTGATATTGGATATTTTCTATTGAGCGTTCTTAGGTTTAGATCTTAGATTAAACGAGTACGGACGTCCTCTTCAGCGTCTTGGGAGGAGAGCACACCTCTTTTGTGCTCAAATATCTTGTTATTTCCATTGTTTTCTCTATTAAAAATCGTATCTTTGTTGGTTCCTAACATTTTGGTATCAGAGCACATGACGATTCATGGTGGACACGACAAGATCGCACGACAAAATTGAGGCTTTGGAGGCAAAGTTCACGAGCGAAATCGACGGGATCAAGTAATCATTGGCGGCCAACGACGAATCCATGGCAAAGTTGACTGCTTCCATCAACCAATTGGCGGCAAATCAAGCGAAGCACGACGAACAGTTCGTGCAATTGATGGGAACCATAAATCAGTTGGCGGCGAACAACAAAGGGGAGGGAAACCCTAAATCGGGGGAAAAGGCGGCCCCTTTGAAGGAGAAGGAGAAAGTTGAGAGCTTTGACCCGAAAAGCGATTTTTTGGTGGAGGATTTGGCCGATGATGATGAGGAGCCGTGGAGGGTCGATTATCGAGAAGAAGTGAGGCGAAAGGCGGCGGAAGCCCAAGGATGAGCCGTCGGTAGCATCCAACCCACTGGACGGACGCGCGAAGCAGAGGGGGCCGCGGCAGCCCCCCCAGGGCCCCGCCGATCCCCAAGAGGGCCGCGAGGGGGGCGGCGGCCTCCCCTGGCTCCGCCCAGGGGCGGCGAAGCCCCCAGGGGGGGCCGTCGAACCCCCCGACCTCGGGGGGGGGGGGGGGGGGGGGGCAGCTGGGCCCCCAGGACCCTCGCCCAAGGGCGGCAAGGGCCCCAGGGGGGAGGCGAACCCCCCGACCTCTGGGGGGGGCAGCTGGGCCCCCTAGGGGCACCGCCCAGGGGCGGCGAAGCCCCCAGGGGGCCGGCGACCCCCCGACCTCCGGAGGGCCGCTGGGGCCCCCAGAGTCACCAGGCCGGGCCGGCGGCCCTGCCCCAGGCAGGCCGCGGCCCCACGGACAGGAGCAGGTCCCTGCGCGGGGTTTTCGAGGCGACGAACGACGGGTTTCCGACTTTTCGCGACGGGCAGCCGCGTCGAGAGGTTCCGGCACATTACTTCGAGGAGGATTTGGGACCTGAGGATTTTCAGGAGCACGAAGACTACGGCGAGGGCTATCGGGACCCTGCCGACCCTCGATTTGACGATGGGAGGTGGCAGCCACCACCCCACCACCAGGAGAGGCGTACAGCAGGCACCGGGGGGAGATACAGAGGCTACCAGGAGTGGGCAGAAGGCGGATTTGGAGGCGACGAGGGGCACTGAGACCGAGGAGACTATGTGGTCCGCGGAGGAGTGCCACTTAGGCGGTACGAGACTTAGGACGAGAGGAGACAGCACTACCGTCCACATCACAGGGAGGGGAGGCCCGAGTAGGGGCACTTTGGTGGAGATTGCAGAGTTCGGAAGCTGAAGATACCGATATTTTCGGGGGAGGATCCACACGCCTGGATGTTCACAGCTGAGAGATATTTTGCGGCACACCACACGTCGGAGGCACAGAAACTGGAGGCAGCCGCCATTTGCATGGAGGGGAGAGCTTTAGGGTGGTTCCAGTGGAAGGAGAGGAGGCAGCAGATCCGGAGCTGGGAGGAGCTGAAAGACTTGGTGCTGGAGAAGTTTAGCGACCCCCGTTTGGGGAACCTACACGAGCAGCTATTCGTCCTTAGGCAGGAGGGGCCGGTGCGGGAATACATCGAGAGATTTGAGACACTGGCAGGGCGAGTTCATGGGGTGTCGGACGAGTCGCTGGAGGGCACATTCTTGAAGGGGCTGCGACCTGTTCTTCGAGCTGCGGTGAGGCCCTACAAGCCCCGGGGCTTTCAGAGGTCATCGAGATGGCACAGATGGTGGAGGACTCCCGAGCTGAGGATAAGAGAGGCGGGGGGAGCTACAGTGGGCAGTTGCAGCGGGTCACCTCGACTGGAGCAGGCGGAGCGGGGGCCACTACTGGGGCAGTTCAGGTGGGACTGGAGAAGACGGGAGAACAAAACAACCCCCACCGGCTGGCGGACCATTCCGAAGAATGACCGATGCGGAGATGAGAGGTAAGAGGCAAAAGGGGCTCTGTTTCCGATGCGACGAGCGCTTCACTCCAGGACACCGCTGTGTGGATCGAAAGCTGCTAGTGTTGATAGCGAAAGCCGACGAGGATGACGACGTGGAGGACGAAGGAATCGACTTGCAAGCACCACCTTGAGGACAAGGTGGCTCTTTGTCGGAAGTATTGATAGACCCGCCTGGAGCCGTGGGCTGGCCCATAGCCGCCGACCCCCCTTTGTGCCGCGCGCGCCCCTTTAGCCTCGGAATCCTAGTTTCTTCTATTTATAGGGGCTAGCCGTCATTTGTTTAGGCATGCTTGATATTGGATATTTTCTATTGAGCGTCCTTAGGTTTAGATCTTAGATTAAACGAGTGCGGACGTCCTCTTCGGCGTCTTGGGAGGAGAGCACACCTCTTTTGTGCTCAAATATCTTGTTATTTCCATTGTTTTCTCAATTAAAAATCGTATCTTTGTTGGTTCCTAACAGTAATGCAGCTTGGCATTTATTCCAAAAAATTATGTCGAGTAGTATCAAATTTATTGAGAGCAGAGCATGTTCTTTAGCACAATATAACTGTTAGGATTAGGATGCTGCAGTAAATCAGCAGTGAAAGTGAGGGGAAGCTAAACCAGTGCCAGTTTTGTAATTTTGGGCATCAGGGGACAACTGTAATTTTGGGGATCCAGGGGCATATTTATAATTTTGAGAAAATCAGATAAATGGATGGGAGGCTAGGTAATGAGGATTTATGCAAGAATTTGAGAGAAGAATTAAGAATTAAAAGAGATTAAGAGTAGGAACCTTAGATCTAGTTAGGAGAGTCACACATTCTTCTCAAATTAAAGGCTAAGAGAGCGGTCCTCCTGAAAGAGGCCAACTATTTTGTATTTCCATTTCATATCAATAAGAAACCCTAGATTTTTCCTCAAAATCACATCTTTAGCCATAAAAATCCCACCTTTGCCCAAAAAAACCCATCTTTCTCCCAAAATCAATCAAAATCCATGTTATCCCCCAAAACACTAGAAAATCCATTCAAAATTGGTATTGGAGCTGTTGGATCTTCATGTCGGCAAGGAAAGTTGATGCCTTGAAAGAAAAATCAGGAAGCGAAGTGAAGATCCTCAAAGATTAACAAAAGGTTGCGGAAAAGGTGGACAAGCTGGAGGAAAAATTTTCGATGATGGAATCCATGTTGAATGAACTTTTTGAGATCAGTCGTCGCTTAAGGCGTGAGGAGACGATGAAGCCAGATCTGAGCAACGATGAAGTCAACTGTGCAGATTTAGGACAAATGACGGCACCTTTGGACAAAGAAAAGGGAAAAGCTGTCACCGTTGTGGATCAATCATCATTAAATGTAGAGCCGAGACAAAAGGTGAAATTTTTGGTCGATAATTAGGGGAACGTCACCATCTTTGAAGTTCTCTAACCGGATGATGGATCTCATGCATGGAAGGAAGGCCATCCCTCAATTCATGGAGGGCACGTGGGAGGATGGAGGGGCCGCCCACCTTGGGCAGCCACCCTCAGAGGCAGGTGACTCGTGGGCTGGCCCTAGGCGGGCCGCCCTAGGGTGCAGGATCCCTAGGCGGGCCGCTCAGAGCCTAGTGGCCCTCGGGTGACCTCCCAGGAGGCTGATCGCTCCGGGACGTAACCCAAAAGAACGATTGTAGTTTTACCGCAAGCGCACGGCAAAGTGGCGAGCGGGTATCGAACACGAGGAGGTGGTGTTGGCTCCAATCTATCCTAGGTTGGTTTGACTACGATGGTTTTATTGGTGGAGATGGCTATGGTATGATATAATGGAAATGGTGGTGGATGTCGGTGTCGATGATAAAGAAATCGGTCAAATATCGATTCAAATACAATATAATAAAGAGGGAATTTGCCTTGCGGCGATCCTGTCACAATCGTCGGGCAAAGTATGGGGATATAAAATCAAATAAAGACGTCTAGGGCTAGGGAATCCCCACTACGGACCGTCATGCATCATTGTTAATAGTGAATCTCAATATTACTAGACTTGCGTTAAGGTGAACTAGTCGCAACTTAATGTAGAACCAAGCTCACGCTCTCGCGCTATTGCCGGTCTATAGCAAACCTAGGTTATGGCCCAATCTCTTGCAAACCCTAACCTAAGCCACTAGCATGAGGATCGACATCATCGTTCAATCGCCCCTCGAGCCCACTCTCGTGCAAACTCGAGTTACGACCTAGGTTGTGATAGTTCGTATTCGTCCAATCTCTTGCAAACGAATATGTGTATAGATTTACAATTAAAAATCCTAGCTTTGGTCCAATCTCTTGCAAACCAAATCTAGAGAAACCCAATTGTAAACCTAAATCGAATATCTAGGCCTTCCCATCGATTAGAATCCAATCTCTTGCAAATCCCAAATCGATGGAAATCCCTAGCTATCCGTAGGAAATCAATCACAACCTAACCTCCTAGCAATTCTAGCAATTTAGAATTCATTTTTCACAAATATGAAATTAGATCCATAGGGTTCATTCCCCAAACCCTAGAACAACAAATCTACTCAAGCATAGCAATAAGGATATAAGAATCAATAAAAACCATTGCTTGCATATAAAAAGATAGAAAATCAAAGATTCAAATAATAAGAATAGAAATACTTAGCGTAGATGAAGAATTCCAATCCAAATACAAGCTTTTTGATCCAAGAGGGGGCCTATGGCATGGCCTAACCTCTAAAATAGTCCTCCTAAAACATCTTGGGAACTAAGAAAACATATTGGGGCTCCCCTCTAATGGTGGCTACAAACCCCTTAAATACTCCCCCAAAACCCTAGCAAGAAACCCTAGAAAACCCCTCAAATTCGTGCCCAAAAACAGCCCAAACCGCAACTTAAAATCTGGGCCCAGGCCGCACTCGGCCGAGTGGAATATGTGACCCGGCCGAGTGACACTGACATGCAAATTCCAGCACTTCAGCATCAACTTGCAGAAATTCCCCAGATTTCATCCGACCTCCGATTTGCGCGTTCTTGGCGGCGTTGGAACCGTCATGAAGTCTACTATCCATAAAAAATATGAGAAAAATACTTTGATTGCTGGAATGATAGCAGATTTCAAAAGAGTGAGAGGCTGTCTGAAAATCTGGGCGCTGCATGTCCTCGGCATCACTCGGTCGAGTGGCAAATGTCACTCGGCCGAGGGGCATTTGGTACTCGGGCGGACGGATTTCGTCACTCGGCCGAGTCGGGCTTCTGGGGCAGACTGACGGATTACAGTAAGTTGGACATTTTGGCTTGCCGTCGTCTGGGTGCCACTCGGGCGGACGGAGTCTCCGCACTCGGCCGAGTCGGCGTGCGATGCTCGGCCGAGTGCACGCTGATACATCTCTGTTGCGTGTCCGATCTGGCCGGCCGAGCGGGGTCTCAATGCTCGGCCGAGTGACTCCTTCACTCGGCCGAGTGGCATGCTGAAAATGCCCAATCTTCATCTTTTCGCTCCCCCGTCGCTCCTACGGCGTTCTTTCTTCTTCCACTCCTCTTCCATTGCAGAATAACCCTCAAAAGGGCCATGGTTGACTCTCCAGAGTGGGCACAAATCCTCTTGATCTCACAATCGATCAAAATCGCTCCATATATCCTGAAATACGACAAAAACAAGAAATAGTGAAAAGTATCGCAATATTGTCGAATAATCGTGAAAAGCGTGATATGTGCGATCAAAACGGTATGCAAATATGCAGAAAAAAGATGTAAAATATGGAGTGATCAAAATCCCCCAAGCTTACCTCTTACTCGTCCTCGAGGAAGATAAGTGAAGAGACGAACTCGGGAGATGAAAAATAAGGGAAATGAAATAAAAGAATACGAAGTGGAAGGGGTAGCTAGATTATACTCTCAGATCTCAAGCCCTAAGCTACACATCACGATAACTCGGAAAATACAAATCGCATGCTATAAGGATTTCATATCTTACATAAACATGGTACTTGCAAGCTTTTAAGAACAACAAAAGGGATTCTCTAAATTCATACAATCAATTCATATCCACATCACGCATTTCATAGGATTTAATATACAAATGTTGGCAATGCACTTTTCCATCAAAAGTTATAAATGAAGCATATAAGGATCACACCAAACATGCAATGGAGAATAGAATAAATCATGGCATTCACATATTTACATCGATTCATAAGAAATCTCCATAACTAAGGTATTGTGCTAAGTTTCAGCATTATCAAACTTCCCCATTCGTGCACCTCTCCACTCTAATGTCGCACTCACTCATATGGTCAAATGAATTCACCCCCCCAAGCTTAGCTTGAGGCATCACATCTAAAGGAATATGATAGTGGAAAATGTGATTTTTGCCTTGGTTTTCCCAAGTATTTTGTGGCTCCAATAATGAGATAGAGAAATGTATTTTTCTTTTTTTTTTGAACTTTTTGTTTCTCATTTTTCTTTTTGGATTTTTGTAGGAGCTATATGATTTGTATTTTTGGCTTTTGGCTCCTTTTTGGCTTTTTGGACTTTTTGGAGCTAACTTTTCTTTTGTGGGGATTTTTGGGAAATAGATGCGATATAAGTAGCTTTAGGAGGTGAACTCAAGTGACATGTAGAGAATAAAAAGATATATGTGGAGAAAGAAATAATGTAACACTCGGTTCACTCTAAGATGTGCACAAACGGTTCAATAAAATAATACTTCAACTAAAACTCATATGTAAGCATGGATATTCTCAATCATCTCAATAAAGAGTGAGGTCAAGCGGTAAAGTTTACAACCATATCAGGCATGCAACAGAAGGTGAATAAGACAATAAAACTGATGCTTCAGATATACTAATGATGCGTGAATCTTGGTGCATTTCCAACAAAAGCATACCAAACACTAATCCATACATTCAGTTTCAATTAATATCATGCATTCATGTAGAGGAATCATCAAAAGAAATAGATTTGCAAGCACATGTGAATAGCAAGACTATGGAATATTCTAAGTAGCATGGCAAGGAATAATAAGCATCGTGATGGCTACTTAAGCAATAAGAGATATCATCATAAGGAACGCATCTAGCAAAAGAAGAGAAATGAAAATAAAGAAACAAGAAAAATTAAAAGAGAGGAAAGAAATGAAAAACAAGCACACAACATGATGCATGAACACACATAAAAGGAAAATAAGATGGAAAATTCAAAAAGATGATGCAAAATTTTGAAAAATTTTAAAAGCCCTAAAATAAAGTAAAAATGCAACTAATGCATCTAAATGGGCATGGAAATGCACTCCCCCAAGCTTAAACTTCACATTGTCCTCAATGTGATCATAGTGGAAGAATATGAGGAACAACGATAATAATAGGGGGGTGAATGAAAAATGATGAAATGAATGACATGAAATCCTAATGCAACTACATGCACATACAATGATGCATGAGAGCGCTTTCCCCCAAACTTATACCAAACAATCCTATTCAAATGACTCGATCAATAAAATCACGATTTTGCTAAGCGTGGTCAAGTCAAACAAATAGGAAAGTGAGGTTTCACTTGAAAGAAATGCTCGATGGTGGTGAGCAAAAGGGTGCGGCACATCAAAATATGAAGATGGAAATTAATATATATATATGGGTTTGGGGTCTAAAAATTTTTGTAGCCGTCATAAGAGGTGATATTTATTCAAGCAAATCTATACGGTCCTCTCGCTATCGAGAGAATTCGTGTTTATTCAAAGCATAAAAATTTCTACACTACTGGATTGATATCACCTATAGCAAAAGGCGGATCCAGTATCTTTGCTGGTGCAGGCAACTGCTCCAACTGCTCTTTCCGTGGCTCCGCCAGGCGCGTATGTCCACGGACTCCAACGAACTCTAGCAATGCATCCTCCATCATTCCCACAAGGACTCCACCTGTACCCTGCAGAGAATAGGATGCATCAGTTCGCTGCAAAAATTTCACCCTCATAATAAAAGTATTCCAAAGAGGATCGTCAATAGAAATATATGAAATAAATAGTGGTGGACGATACTTCCCTGGAAATAATCCAATATCCTCACGTGCCGTGATAGCTGTCTCCACGGTGTCTTCTCTATGCTGCTCAGGTAAATCTAGATCATAGGTGTGGACCCCATCAAGATGCTCCTCATCATCGTCGGACTCATCCCAGTGCACCCCTTGATCATATTCATATGTGTCCATGGGTGCTAACTCCTCGCTCTCCTCCTCATATACGTCCCATCGTACCTCTTGATCGTATGTACATGAATCCTGCAAAAGGCACGATGAATCATAAAAAACATCATACACTGGAGGGAAATCAAAGATAAAGGGCGAGGGAGTAAAGAGATCTCCCCGAAGGGGAGCCATAAGCTCTGTGGGGTAGTCCTCTGCGTCAGTGGGAGGACGAGGTGGCTGCGGAAGCTCTAATGGAGGAGGATAGTGCTCGGGATCCTCATGAATGGCTGTGTCCTCGTCCCGATGCATGACCTCCTCGGTGATAAGCTCTGGCTCTGTGTGTAAGGCCTCCTCAAAAGCATGCTCTGGCTCGATAGTGTGCTCATTTGCCTTCTCATCAACTATCAATGTAGGCTCTCCCTGGGATGGTGATGCTGGCTGCTCATGTGTGTCAGCTTGTGGGGATGTATCATGTGGAGGGGAATGCCCGCAAGAAATCCGAAAATATAGTCTATCCCCCTCAAGTCTGACATGGATGTCCTCCTCAATTGTTCCTGCAGCTGAAACACAGTTCATAACAAAATCTGCAAATCGTAGCTCAAATGCATCACCTGCCGTAATGCTCTCTGAACCGGTGAACCTCACTGACTCCAAGATACCCTCCAATAATCTCTGAAATGCGTCCTCCTCTGGCTGCGCATATGACTCAGTTTCTGCTTCCTTCACTGCCTCTTCGTCCATCCACTCTTCATATGCAATAGATGTATCGTAGGAAGTGGGATCGACGACGGCACATTCTGGCTCTGGTAGTAAGTCTGGCGATGCGTCTTGCCCATAAAATGAAGAAGCAGAACTGATATCTTTGGAAATCCCTTCAACCTTAAGCATGAGCATATTCATTTCAAGTTGCCTCTTCACCCGTTCCAATAGAAGGTTACCCTTTTCAAGCCCGGCTTGCACTTCAACCTGGTGTGCATGCATCTCATCAAAAAAGATCCTTTGTCTCTCATCAAGCTCGGGCCAGTGCATCTCCTCAAAAAGGTATTCGCCCATCTGAGCACTCTTATCAAAATAGTATTCTCCCATCTGAGCACTCTGATCAAAATAGTAATCTCCCGTCTGAGCATTCTGATCAAAATCTGTGGTCCACGTAGTATAACCCATAGCACCTGATCAACAAAGATAAATACCTGGAGAAAAGATATCAGTGGCACAAAAGAATATAGAAATGATAATAATGGTGGCAGGGGTGAAAATTTCCTTTTTATTTATTTATTTTTTTTCGTAGTCTAATCAACCTAATTGTGACAAATTGGCACCAACGGAAACACCTCCCCGGCAACGGCGCCAAAAACTTGATCGCTCCGGGACGTAACCCAAAAGAACGATTGTAGTATTACCGCAAGCGCACGGCAAAGTGGCGAGCGGGTATCGAACACGAGGAGGTGGTGTTGGCTCCAATCTATCCTAGGTTGGTTTGACTACGATGGTTTTATTGGTGGAGATGGCTATGGTATGATATAATGGAAATGGTGGTGGATGTCGGTGTCGATGATAAAGAAATCGGTCAAATATCGATTCAAATACAATATAATAAAGAGGGAATTTGCCTTGCGGCGATCCTGTCACAATCGTCGGGCAAAGTATGGGGATATAAAATCAAATAAAGACGTCTAGGGCTAGGGAATCCCCACTACGGACCGTCATGCATCATTGTTAATAGTGAATCTCAATATTACTAGACTTGCGTTAAGGTGAACTAGTCGCAACTTAATGTAGAACCAAGCTCACGCTCTCGCGCTATTGCCGGTCTATAGCAAACCTAGGTTATGGCCCAATCTCTTGCAAACCCTAACCTAAGCCACTAGCATGAGGATCGACATCATCGTTCAATCGCCCCTCGAGCCCACTCTCGTGCAAACTCGAGTTACGACCTAGGTTGTGATAGTTCGTATTCGTCCAATCTCTTGCAAACGAATATGTGTATAGATTTACAATTAAAAATCCTAGCTTTGGTCCAATCTCTTGCAAACCAAATCTAGAGAAACCCAATTGTAAACCTAAATCGAATATCTAGGCCTTCCCATCGATTAGAATCCAATCTCTTGCAAATCCCAAATCGATGGAAATCCCTAGCTATCCGTAGGAAATCAATCACAACCTAACCTCCTAGCAATTCTAGCAATTTAGAATTCATTTTTCACAAATATGAAATTAGATCCATAGGGTTCATTCCCCAAACCCTAGAACAACAAATCTACTCAAGCATATCAATAAGGATATAAGAATCAATAAAAACCATTGCTTGCATATAAAAAGATAGAAAATCAAAGATTCAAATAATAAGAATAGAAATACTTAGCGTAGATGAAGAATTCCAATCCAAATACAAGCTTTTTGATCCAAGAGGGGGCCTATGGCATGGCCTAACCTCTAAAATAGTCCTCCTAAAACATCTTGGGAACTAAGAAAACATATTGGGGCTCCCCTCTAATGGTGGCTACAAACCCCTTAAATACTCCCCCAAAACCCTAGCAAGAAACCCTAGAAAACCCCTCAAATTCGTGCCCAAAAACAGCCCAAACCGCAACTTAAAATCTGGGCCCAGGCCGCACTCGGCCGAGTGGAATATGTGACCCGGCCGAGTGACACTGACATGCAAATTCCAGCACTTCAGCATCAACTTGCAGAAATTCCCCAGATTTCATCCGACCTCCGATTTGCGCGTTCTTGGCGGCGTTGGAACCGTCATGAAGTCTACTATCCATAAAAAATATGAGAAAAATACTTTGATTGCTGGAATGATAGCAGATTTCAAAAGAGTGAGAGGCTGTCTGAAAATCTGGGCGCTGCATGTCCTCGGCATCACTCGGTCGAGTGGCAAATGTCACTCGGCCGAGGGGCATTTGGTACTCGGGCGGACGGATTTCGTCACTCGGCCGAGTCGGGCTTCTGGGGCAGACTGACGGATTACAGTAAGTTGGACATTTTGGCTTGCCGTCGTCTGGGTGCCACTCGGGCGGACGGAGTCTCCGCACTCGGCCGAGTCGGCGTGCGATGCTCGGCCGAGTGCACGCTGATACATCTCTGTTGCGTGTCCGATCTGGCCGGCCGAGCGGGGTCTCAATGCTCGGCCGAGTGACTCCTTCACTCGGCCAAGTGGCATGCTGAAAATGCCCAATCTTCATCTTTTCGCTCCCCCGTCGCTCCTACGGCGTTCTTTCTTCTTCCACTCCTCTTCCATTGCAGAATAACCCTCAAAAGGGCCATGGTTGACTCTCCAGAGTGGGCACAAATCCTCTTGATCTCACAATCGATCAAAATCGCTCCATATATCCTGAAATACGACAAAAACAAGAAATAGTGAAAAGTATCGCAATATTGTCGAATAATCGTGAAAAGCGTGATATGGGCGATCAAAACGGTATGCAAATATGCAGAAAAAAGGTGTAAAATATGGAGTGATCAGAGGCCCACATGACTTGGATTGTCGACGGAGGCCCTCCCATGCCTCAACGATAGTGCTTGGGGTGCAACAGACCTTTAGGCGTGCTTAACGATTGTCGTGCCTTCTATCCCGATTTTGAGAAGGGTGATGGAAACCTTGGGTGGTCCGACGACAGCGGAGAAGGCCTGTGAGGCTTCGACTGGTCTGCATAAGGCCCAATGTGAGCGATGGCCCAATGGACATCGGAGGGGGGCTCGAGGGAGGGGGTGACAACCCATATGAGGCGGCTGCCCTTTCTGTGACAATGGTGATGGTAGGGGAGGTTTCATGGGGTTGACGAGGATGAAGGATATCTGTGATGGTTTTGATGGGTTTTATTAGATCCGGGGCTTACTTTCGACTAGTGCATTGTTCGTCCTTCGCCCTACTTGAGAGCGAAGGCCGGACAACCTTGCACAAAATTTAACGCAGCGGAAGCGGAAAAATAAAGAAGAAAAACTTTATATAAACACTTTATATAAACTAGCCCTATCGTCATAAAACCCGAGCCAAGAAAACGCTACTATCCCGGGGTTGGGTCCAGACCAACCCCTAAGGATACTACTATCTAATTAACTACATTAGCTACTGCAATTAAAATAATGCACATAAATTAAAACTAAGGTTGAGGAAACTCAACATACCCGTAACTCTTGCCTTGCAGCAAAAGTGTTACCGAAGGCAATCAATTGCCCTTCCCGCATAAGCCGCTCCGATCCCAGCAACTACTTGCGCCGATCCCAGCAACTTCTGGTCGCCGAGCCAACCACTTGCTCCAGAAAGTTTCACTTGAATGGATCCAACGCCTAGACTTCAGATCCGATCTGAGTTCCTCCGATGCCTTGCTAGGGCTTGACCGGAACAAAGAATGAGAACGAGAACTTTTAATTTAGCTTCCAGATCAATGCTTGTTCTTAATTTGAACTGCCTTGATCATCGGCTGGTGCAAGTTTCAATGAGGAGACCACCCTACTATTTATAGGGGGAGTGAGGAGCTCCTCAATTGAAACAGTCGATGTGGGACTAAAATTGGGAATGTAATCTTATAGTTCAAAACTATAAAGAGCCATAGATAATTCGTTTCTCAAGCAAAACGTACACATCATATATGTAAATCGGAGTGCTCGACGAGACGAACACATAGGAAGAAACGACACCTCATTTGGACTTCGTTTGACCCTTCAAACTTGAGTTTTAAAATCCGATGTTCAAAACAATTCGAATAACGCAATCAATCGCGTTCTCCGAGAGAAAAATCCCCCGCAGGTGCCACGTGGCGCGCCCGGAGCGCGCCACGTGGCACGCTCCATAATGCCCCGCCGCCCGCAATTGGTGCGGGCGGCATGCGTGAGTGCGGGCGGGGCCCGCACCCGCGTCGCTGACGCAGTGCGGGCCCCGCCCGCACTCAGCTCGCGCGTCAGCGCGTGCTGACGCGGGTCAGCGCGCTGACGCGCGCTGACGTCAGCGGGCCCTGCTGACCGCGTCAGCGCCAGTAAGGGTAATGGGTTTTTTTTTCTGTTCTTTTACGAAAAGAACCCTGTAATTCCACTAATTACAAAAAGACTCTTTTGAGCATAACTTGCTCATATGATCTCCGATTCAGGTGCGGTTTCTTCCTATGCTCTTCTTAGAATGTCCACAACATTCCTAAGCATATAATATCCCGTTTATTTATTGTATCGTATACAAATGATCTGAGGGCACCATCCCTCAACATCTCCCACTTGCACTCAGGTTCATTTATCCCGAGTACAAACTATCTGCAACTTCCTTGCAGTATTAGTTCTCATGCATCTTAATGCATTATTCTCTTTTCTTTTACTAGACGTAAGACCACTCTTTGTGAGACCCTACAGCCTGACCCTACTACAGGTTTGGGTTCGTGACCCTAGATGGCAGTGACCACGAGCAGTGGTTGCCGTCCCTGTTTCGGCATCATAATTATGTGGTTTAACCCATTGACAAAGTCGTCGGGACTACCAAGACTGTATCCGTGATGAATACCGCAGTTTTAATCCTTTCGTCAAGACTATGTTGTTTATTCAAGTTTAGGGTATGGTAACATGTCAACCCCACCAACTTGAAACTGGCCAGTTACATCGGTCTTTAGTTAAATACATGTTGAACTTCTTTCAACATACTTTGATCAAAGATTTTCACTAAAGCACCGAACCAACACATACAACACTAACTCTCCTTAATGAGAGAGACGAATCCTTTCTTAGACACAACTCCCCTCACACGCTTCAAATGCTACCCAACCAAGATCCTTTCGACAAGAAAAGTCTTGAAGCTAGGAAAATGATCTAAGTGACACCATTCACATGCAGGTTTGTTCAATGTCCTCAAGTCATAGGACCAGCTTGCCTATCATCACTAAAAATTATCATTGACATTTTAAATTAAGTTTAACCAAATGATAACCTTTTATGAGTCGTTCAGTGAACTCATTCTCTAATGAGCACATGCGTCTTGTTTCTGACTTCACCAAGTCAAACGATTACGAGTTCATCGTTACTAATCCATAGTGAGTACAAAGACACAATGGTCTTATCGATGTGTCGATATCCTCTTCTCGACATATCTATGACCATGAACCTGTTTAAGACTTTAAGCTCCAATCGGTAAAAACACTTTCTCATAATCGTGATCGGCATCAAGATAAGTGTATACCTTGCTATAAGTCTAAGGAAATTATCTAAGTATATAAGATGACACGAATGCACAAAGATAATTTGATACCAATAAATTTATTTTATTCATGAATAAGATGTTTTTCAGGACACTGTGCCTCATAGGCATACAACTCTCAAAACATCAACCACTCACTACAAGGCCCACTCTTTATGGTATTTCATACCGCTTTTACACATTAGTTTCTCCAAACGATCACGTGCAAGGGCCTTTGTAAATGGATCAGCTAAATTCTCTTCAGACGAGACTCTGAGGATTTCTATGTCCTTCCTCTTCTCAATATCACGTATCAAATGATATTTTCGAAGAATGTGTCTGGATCTCTTGTGGAATCTAGGTTCTTTGACCAAGCTCAATGTGGCATTGTTATCACAATACAACGGTATTGGATCTATAACAGTAGGCACCACTCCTAGCTGGCTCACAAATTTCCTAATCCAGACAGCTTCCTTTGCTGCATCATTGGCCGCTATATATTCGGCCTCCATAGTTGAATCAGCAACAGTGTCTTGCTTTGAACTCCTCCAGCTCACTGCACATCCGTTGAGAGTGAAAATGTATCCTGAAATTGACTTGCTGTCATCCACGTCACTCTGAAAGCTGGAATCTGTGAAGCCCTCAATTTTGAGTTCTTCACTTCCATAAATCAAAACTAGATCTCTTGTTCTTCGTAAGTACTTGAGAATCGTCTTGACTGCTTTCCAGTGTTCTTCTCCATAGTTAGACTGATATCGACTTACTGCACCTAGTGCAAAAGCGACATCGGGTCTGGTACATATCATGGAATACATGATCGATCCAACTGCCGAAGCATATTGAATATTGCTCATGCGTTCTCTTTCCAAGTCAGTCTTTGGAGACATCTTCTTGGAAAGACTTATTCCGTGATTTGCGGGTATAAACCCACCTTTACTGTTTTCCATGTTAAACCGTTTTAACACAGTATCAATGTACCTAGATTGGGAGAGTCCTAGCATCCTTTTAGATCTATCTCTATAGATCTTCACACCTAGTATGTAGGATGCTTCTCCCAAATCTTTCATGGAGAAGTTAGTTGATAACCAATCCTTAACAGACTTCAACATCGGTATGTTGTTACCTATTAAGAGAATGTCATCAACATAAAGTACGAGAATGACTAAATTGTTTCCACTGGTTTTCTTATAAACGCATGGCTCATCTTCATTTTTAATAAAATCAAACTCTTTGACCGTATTATCAAATCGGATGTTCCAGCTCCTGGATGCCTGCTTCAATCCATAAATGGATCTATGCAGTCTACACGCTTTCCCTTTGCTCCCACTGACTTCGAAACCTTCCGGCTGAGACATGTAAATATGCTCTTCTAAATCAACATTTAGAAATGCAGTTTTTACATCCATCTGCCAGATTTCGTAGTTGTGATAGGCAGCAATAGCGAGTACAATCCGGATGGATTTGTGCATGGCTACGGGTGAGAAAGTTTCGTCATAATCTACACCTAGAATCTGACGATAACCTTTCGCAACAAGTCTAGCCTTGTACGTTTCTATTTTTCCATCTGCACCGATCTTCCTTTTGAAGATCCATTTGCAGCCAATAGGAACACTTCCCTTGGGCACATTCTCTAAAGTCCAAACTTTATTAATGTGCATGGAATCCATCTCAGATTTCATTGCATCCAACCATTTCTTAGAGTCTCTACTCTGAATTGCTTCTTGGAAGCTAATAGGATCATCTTCAACTAAGATGCTATCCTCAACTCCTCCATCTACGAGAAATCCGTAGTATCTTTCTGGAGCTCGAGGAATCCTATTTGACTTCCTAATAATTGCTTCAGGAGCATTAGGCTCTGCCTCTCCCACTGGTTCCGCGATCTGTTCATGTGTTGATTCAGTCTCTAGACTTTCGTCCAGTTCTATTACCTCGCCATTAGACTCCTTCACAAGGAATTCCTTTTCAAGAAAGGTGGCGTGTTTGGACACAACAATCTTTTGTTGTTCCTGGTGATAGAAAATGTGTCCCGTCGAGTGACTAGGATATCCAATGAATCTACACATAACAGACCTATTCTCCAGTTTATCTGGATTAAGCTTCTTGACATACGCAGGACAACCCCATACCTTAATATGCTTAAGGTTTGGTTTCTTCCCGTTCCATATCTCATATGGTGTCATTGGCACGGATCTAGATGGAACTCTATTAAGGATATGGGTGGCAGTTTCTAGGGCATAGCCCCAAAGGGAGATAGGTAACCCAGAGTCACTCATCATTGATCGAACCATGTCTAACAAGGTACGATTCCTTCTCTCTGACACACCATTATGTTGAGGTGTGTAAGGAGGAGTGATCTGAGAGAGAATCCCATTCTCTTTTAAATGCGCAAGGAATTCATGGCTCAAGTATTCTCCTCCTCGATCAGATCGAAGAATTTTAATACTTTTGCCCGTCTGTTTTTCAACTTCGTTACGATACTCTTTGAATCGCTCAAATGTATCAGATTTGTGCTTCATCAAGAACACATGTCCGAACCTAGAGTGATCATCAGTAAAAGTAACAAAGTATGAATATCCTCCTTTAGATAAAGTAGACATTGGTCCACATACATCAGAATGTACTAGACCCAAGAGTTCACTAACTCTTTCCCCTTTACCCGTAAAGGGAGTTTTAGCCATTTTACCTTTGAGACAAGACTCGCAAGTGTCGTACGACTCATAATTCGAGAGGTCAAGAGACCCCTCTTTATGCAACTTGCTAAGTCTTTTCTCTCCGATATGGCCTAGTCTACAGTGCCAAAGGAAAGTTTCATTAAAACTAGATTCCTTACGTTTTCGTGTGTTAATACTTAACACAACGTCATTAGACAGAGTGTATACACCATTATTCATTGTTCCAAATCCCAGCAATTTATCATTAAAGAAAATGTTCATAACAGATTCATTAATGGTAAATTTATATCCGTCTTTGGCCAAAGCCGAAATGGAAATAACGTTGCATAGAAAATTTGGTATATAATAACATTGTTTCAAAAACAATGTGGCACCGTTTGCCAAGGTGTGCTTTAGGTCTCCTACGGCTTTAGCAGCTACATTAGCTCCATTACCAACTTGAAGAACTATTTCGTCCTTTCTTAAGTTTCTAAATTTGCTCATACCTTGTAACGAATTACAAATGTGAGTACCCGCACCAGTATCCAATACCCATGTGTTAGAAGTTACAGAAAGGACTATACTCTGTATAACTAATACCTTAGAAGTCGAGACATCAATATGTCCTTTCTTCTCTCCGTTAAGCCCAAAGTTTTCTAAGCAATCAATATTTAAACCAGTCAATTTATTATTCAGGATAAAATTCATATTCATTTTCATGCTGCAAATGACATAGAATGAATTTAGTGTAATTCATGATAAAATAATATAGTTAATATGGTTTTTAATTAACTATGGTCTCCCACTATTTTACGATCATTCTCGGAAATGAACGAATTTTAATATCTTAAAATATAGTGAAAGAGGGACCCAATCATCATGAACCTCACAACCTTGAGGAGACTCAACAAGTTGATTGGTTCCATGATTGGTAGACTAACTCTTAGTCAATCACATCACATGTGACTCCCTATCGATTCTTACCCACAGTTACTTATGATCTTGAGGAGACTCAACTAATCATAATGACTGGTCTAGTCAGACCCTTGATTTCGTGTTCAGATTTGACTTAGATCGATGCTCGAGGAGACCCGACGCATCGATTTGGGTCAAGTCCAGACTACATCACATGTATGTTGGAGTTTGTTCCTTAAAGAAAAACATGTCATAGCTTGAGGAGACTCAACAACTATAAATGTTTTCTTTGAGTTACAAATCTCCAAAATCAAGGAGGGATACGAATTAATCTTTAACAAGATTTATAACGCATTGACTAGATATAACCAAGGCTAACACATTTTATTATCAGCAACTTTGCGGTACAAGCGGGCATGACCAGGGTTAGGGCCGGGCAGGATCACTTGCGCCCAGCAAAGCTGAGTCGATCCACAACACCTTCCCTAACTACCTACCCATACCATTCTCCATTGAAAGTGCTAATGATAAAAAGTGTTATATTGATTTAATCTGGTTGTTATGATTTATTTAACTAGTTAATCCTATCAACTAGTCATAACCTATAATTCAAAATTATTAGGATGTGTTTCATAACTTTTATTAGAAACCTATCAACTATAGGATTTTAATAAATCACATCAGAATTGTTTCAACAAACAAGGGACAATCCTAATCGTTCATTAGGATGTGTTATTTAAAATATTGTGAACAACATTTTAAAACATAGCCAAAGCTAGTCATTTAAATTTAATCAGATTAAAGATTTAAATGAATTTTAATGGCTAACCCTACAAGTCTTTCTTTTAGCAATTATCAAATAAAAGCAAAAAGAAACATAAAGACATTAATTATCACATAATTAAAAAGATCTAATCTTGGTTTTCAAAACAATTTTCGAAAAATTTGAAAACCAACATATAGTTAGTTCAAGACTAACTACAAGTTTTAATAACATGCATTTCATAAAAGCAGTATTTAGATAGTCTATGTAACCTGGCTCTGATACCAATGATGGGTTTTATTAGATCCGGGGCTTACTTTCGACTAGTGCATTGTTCGTCCTTCGCCCTACTTGAGAGCGAAGGCCGGACAACCTTGCACAAAATTTAACGCAGCGGAAGCGGAAAAATAAAGAAGAAAAACTTTATATAAACACTTTATATAAACTAGCCCTATCGTCATAAAACCCGAGCCAAGAAAACGCTACTATCCCGGGGTTGGGTCCAGACCAACCCCTAAGGATACTACTATCTAATTAACTACATTAGCTACTGCAATTAAAATAATGCACATAAATTAAAACTAAGGTCGAGGAAACTCAACATACCCGTAACTCTTGCCTTGCAGCAAAAGTGTTACCGAAGGCAATCAATTGCCCTTCCCGCATAAGCCGCTCCGATCCCAGCAACTACTTGCGCCGATCCCAGCAACTTCTGGTCACCGAGCCAACCACTTGCTCCAAAGTTTCACTTGAATGGATCCAACGCCTAGACTTCAGATCCGATCTGAGTTCCTCCGATGCCTTGCTAGGGCTCGACCGGAACAAAGAATGAGAACGAGAACTTTTAATTTAGCTTCCAGATCAATGCTTGTTCTTAATTTGAACTGCCTTGATCATCGGCTGGTGCAAGTTTCAATGAGGAGACCACCCTACTATTTATAGGGGGAGTGAGGAGCTCCTCAATTGAAACAGTCGATGTGGGACTAAAATTGGGAATGGAATCTTATAGTTCAAAACTATAAAGAGCCATAGATAATTCGTTTCTCAAGCAAAACGTACACATCATATATGTAAATCGGAGTGCTCGACGAGACGAACACATAGGAAGAAACGGCACATCATTTGGACTTCGTTTGACCCTTCAAACTTGAGTTTTAAAATCCGATGTTCAAAACAATTCGAATAACGCAATCAATCGCATTCTCCGAGAGAAAAATCCCCCGCAGGAGCCACGTGGCGCGCCCGGAGCGCGCCACGTGGCGCGCTCCCATAATGCCCCGCCGCCCGCAATTGGTGCGGGCGGCATGCGTGAGTGCGGGCGGGGCCCGCACCCGCGTCGCTGACGCAGTGCGGGCCCCGCCCGCACTCAGCTCGCGCGCGCGTCAGCGCGTGCTGACGCGGGTCAGCGCGCTGACGCGCGCTGACGTCAGCGGGCCCCGCGTCAGCGCCAGTAAGGGTAAGGGGTTTTTTTTCTGTTCTTTTACGAAAAGAACCCTGTAATTCCACTAATTACAAAAAGACTCTTTTGAGCATAACTTGCTCATATGATCTCCGATTCAGGTGCGGTTTCTTCCTATGCTCTTCTTAGAATGTCCACAACATTCCTAAGCATATAATATCCCGTTTATTTATTGTATCGTATACAAATGATCTGAGGGCACCATCCCTCAACAGGTTTGACGACGAATGGGGAGACAGTGACAACTGCAGCAGTCCAGAGTGGAGGTTGGAGGCACATTAGCTTAGCAGAACATCTATCAACGGCCCTATTACGAGCAGGACATGATGAATTTGGTACTGATAGCAGGGCACACAAGTTGAAGATGTTGGTCTTTGAGGGGGAGAACCCATACGGATGGGTCTACCGGGCAGAGATATACTTCACAGTGAAACTGTCTGACGAATGAGAAGCTGATTGCGACATGTATCTGTTTGGAGGGAAAGACTCTGCCTTGGTTTCAATGGAAGGAGCGGAGGCATCCTGTATGCTTGTGGAAGGAATTCAAAGACCGCTTGTTGCATCGATTTGGAGACACTCAGGGTGATCTATATGAGTAGTTCTTTGCCATTAAACAGGAGAGCACCGTCAGATACTACATGTAGGTTTGAGATGTTCTCGAGCCACGTGAGGTGGATTCTTGAAGAGGTGCTAGAGGGGAATTTCATGAAGGGCATTAAGGTGAGTATCAGATCTCTGTATACTGAGACTAAGGCGACTTCGAGAGGTGATGAAGCTGGCCAAAATGGTGGAAGACAGGAACACTACAGAGCGGGCTGTCAAGAGAGATGAGTGGGACCACATCCGCACTCATACTATAATGGAGATACAAAAATCCCAGTTGGGAGGTGTTCAAACGAGCCAAAAGAAGAACATTGAGCCTCAATTCGACAGCAGCCTTAAGTGTCTCATGGAGACGGAGATCCAAGTCATGCACACTAAGAGTAGCACTTTCGATGTGGTGTGAGGTTCGATCCGGGACATCATTGTCGGGATCGTGCTCTCTAGGTGTTGATTGTCAAGGATGAAGAAGGCAAGTCAGTTGAGGAGAAAGAGAGAGGATGCGACGAGCACACCCATTTGGAGTAGCGTACCCACGGATTTCATGACATCACCTTAAGGGCAGTGTGGTTCTTTGGGGGCAGAGTTTTGTTAGGATTGGGATGCAACAACAAATCAGCTGCGAAAGCGAGGAAAAGTTGAATCAGTGGCAGTTCGATAATTCTGCGCACTAGGGGGGACAAAACTGTAATTTTGGGAAAATGAGTCTTATAAATGTATTGGGGCTGGGTAATGTGGGTTTATGCTGAATTTGAGAGAAGAATTGAGAATTAGAAGAGATTAGGAGTATGAACCCTAGATCTAGTTGGGAGAGTTAAGCCTTCCTCTTAAATTAAAGGTTAGAAGAGTGGTCCTCCTCTCGAAAGGGGCCAATTATCTTGTATTTCTGTTTCATATCAATAAAAACCCTATATTTCTTTCCCAAAATCTTACCTTTAACTATAAAAATCCCACATTTTACCAAAAAAATCCCATCTTTTCCTCAAATTCTATCAAAAATTCTTCCCCAATAACCCTAAAATATCCTATTAGTAACACAGCTTTACATTTCTTGCATTCTTGCATTTAAGTGTGAATTGGAAAAGAACAATTCTAAGCCTTGTATGAATGTTTTAGATTTCTCCAACAAAGATATGAATTCGTAGTCATAAATTGATATTCAGAGAACTTGTAAGCATGATTCTGAGCTTTGATCTTAAGGGGAAGCGGGTTATTAGCTAACTAATTTAAAAATTCTGAACATTGATTTTTTCTGCCATGGGTGTTTGCCTGAATCAATAGGTACTAGTTAACTGCTTCGGTGTGCATTGTGCTTTTACTTCCACTACCCAGGTTAATCAGAGAGCATGCTCACACACCAAATTATGAAAGAAGAGGTGGAGAAATGAACTATATGATTTCTATTTAGGGATATTTTCTTATTTGTTTGTTTATTTTTCCGGTTAGAATAACATTAACTTTTTGTTTAGGTTATCAGAGCCTCAATATAATATATATCATCGGAAGCTGCTTGGAACACCACTGGTGACTTGTCTTTCCAGTGATGCTAAAACTGGATCAGATATTCATGCTGCAGTGAGTACTTTGCTTTCACCATTGTTGCAAGTAAAAGCCGCTACGAAACAGGCCAAGACTAGCAAGGATAATGGCTATTTGTCGAGTTCTGATGGTGTCGTCCCAACGGATGATGACAATTCCTGTTCTAGTGATACAGAGCCCTCCAATTCCCTTATGGAAATAGAAGAAAAAGATGATGGGTTTATGCCCTTCCAGATCGCTTTAACCGATGACAAGGGCAGTGCCAGGAACCCTATTGATAATGGTACTGTTTTATCTCCAGGATCTTGCATAAGAGTTCTGCTGGAGTGGTCAGAGAAAAGTCATGAATTATATGACATTAGTTTCCTCATGGATCTCCCGGAAGTTTTCAGATCGTCTAGTTTTATGGTGAAGAAAACGAGGCAGGAGGATGTCACCTTGTTTTCATGCTTGGACGCATTCCTGAAAGAGGAACCTCTTGGCCCTGATGATATGTGGTTGGTGATCTTTTACTTCCTTTAGCATACATCTAGATTGCACAGTTTCGGGTTTTCTGTAAGAATTTATTTTTTAATCAAAAACATATGATTATATTTTTGTGCCCTTTGCATCATTGTTGTAATTATTCTGTAGGTATTGTCCTAGCTGCAAGGAGCACAGACAAGCAACTAAGAAACTGGACTTGTGGAGATTGCCTGAGGTCTTAGTTGTACACTTGAAACGGTTCTCTTACAGTCGATTCCTTAAAAACAAGCTTGATAGCTTTGTGAACTTCCCAATCCACAATCTTGATTTAAGTGAGTACGTAAAGCACAATGCGGCTGCTGCAAAGCAGTCATACGCGTATGAGCTGTATGCTGTGAGCAACCACTATGGAGGATTGGGTGGCGGCCATTACACTGCTTATGCCAAGGTAATTTAATAGAAGCCTGTAATTTGCATCGTGTTTGGAAACATGTAGATGTTTCTCGAATTACTGTTATCAGTTATATTTTAATTTTTAAAGCTGATTTGTTGATATTTGGTTTCTAATTTAGTTAATAGAAGAGGACAGCTGGTATCATTTTGATGACAGTCATGTTACACCCGCTGGTGAAGATTCTATCAGGACATCTGCAGCATATGTTCTGTTTTACCGGCGAGTTCAAGGGGACACAGAAATGATTAGCAGAGATGAGCCATCATCAAGCACCAGCTCCTTGGGTTGAGTATAGCGAAGTTGGATGTGCATGTTCATGTGTCAATACCATTTTGTTCGGCATCATTCTGTTCTATTTTTTTTGGTGTTTAGTGTTGTGTTTTTTTTTGTTTTTTGCGGGGGAGGGGGGTACCCGGCCGATTTATACAGGGGGGATCATATTCATATATTACTAAAAAATTCCGATCATATTCATACATTACTAAATTTTTTTTGCAATTAGATGTTAGACTACCATGAAGTCTAATTTTAGTTATTGTATTGAGTTGTAAAAATAGGGTTGGATTCTCTGGCTGGTTGAACTCAAATAACTCTTTGATTCTCGGCATTATCTTTTATTACAACTGAAAGTTTTATGTAAGCTGCTCCAAGCTGATTCGTTTTTTTGTTCCAAGTTTTCCTTGAGATCATGGGTGACATGTTTATGTGATTGTTGAGACTAATCATCGGGAATTACTGACTGTACGAATTGATCAATGGTGAGAAATAAGAGAAGAAATGAAGCATAATTGTTTTTGGGGCCCCAAAAACAATTATGCTTCATTGGCCCCCAAAAACAATTATGCTTCATTTCTTCTCTTATTTCTCACCGTTGATCAGTTTGTACAGTCAGTAATTCCCGATGATTAGTCTCAACAATCACATAAACATATCGGATCTGGATGTAGAGTAAACGTCAATTAGTGTTGGGCGGGGAAAGGGGGATTGGGCTTTTGGCGGACGTAGCCACGCGGCCATGTGAATGTATGAATAGTTGTATGCATGTGCATATATAAACACATTACGCAGAAGGGCATGTGCGGATGACCTAATGTTCAAGGGATATAATCCTGTGTATTATTGCTATTGTCTGTGGCAATTCAAAAAATTGGTTCGATTGAATGTCGTCGTTTCATAATCAAGCCAAGGAATTATCAGCCAAAAAGTATAAAAGTGTTGTGAAGGGAATTTAGGGAGAAATAGGTGTAAGGGGTTAAGAGCCCCCTACCCGTGTATTTATAACTTTCAATAGTGGGTTTGATACCCGATTGGCCCAATGGGCCTATTCATAACACTTCCCCTTATCCAATCAACATTGAAATAAGAGGTGGATTTTTCAGGATCCGAGTTAAGGTAACTGTCTTGTTAAAGAAAGAACAGTTAACCCATAACTTCCCCTGTTTTGGGGATGTGTCTAGGGGTGGATACTTCAGGATCCAGAGTCAACGAGGTTGCCTCGTCAAAACCTTGACTACGGAAAACCCAGTGGGAAAAAACCTGTAGCCAAGGGAAAAGAGTACAACTCTGCAGTTGACTCCCCCTTATCTGACCAAGCTTCAGGCTTGCAGATTTCCTATGAATCTATACATCAGTCACCTATGTATCTATGAGTTCATAGTTCTCTCATCCTGACCCAGTTTACATTTACTCACTCTCCTCATCCCAATCCCATATACAAGTTTCTCAAAGATACTAGTAGGCAGGGATTTGGTAAGCAAATCCGCCAAGTTATTACATGATTGGATCTTCTGTACATCAATCTGCTTTTGCTTCTGAAGGTCGTGCGTTCAGAAGAACTTGGGGGAGATATGCTTCGTCTTGTCACCTTTGATGTAGCCGTCCTGTAGCTGGGCTATACATGCTGCATTGTCTTCATGGAGTGTAGTGGGTGCAAGAACGCCGGTCGTCAGGCCGGTGGAGGTGAGTATGTGCTGGATCACCGAGCGTAGCCAGAAGCATTCCTTGCTTGCTTCGAAGATCGCTAGTAGCTCTGAGTGGGTGGATGAGATGGTTGTCATGGTCTGCTTCACAGATCTCCAGGATATGGCAGTGCCGCCATATGTGAACATGTATCCGGTCTGAGACTTCTCTGTATGAGGATCGGACCTGTAACCTGCGTCAGCATAACCAACTAAACCAGTTGATGCCCCTTTCCTGTAGAATAGACCTAAGTCTATGGACCCTTGGAGGTAGCGCAGAAGATGCTTAACTCCGGCCCAGTGCCGCTGTGTAGGTGCAGCACTATATCTGGCTAGTAAGTTTACTGCAAACGCTATGTCAGGGCGAGTGCAGTTAGCCAGGTAAAGGAGTGCACCGATAGCACTTAAATAAGGCACTTCGGGGCCTAGTACTTCCTCCCCCTCTTCCAGCGGCCGAAGGGGTCTTTGTGTACATCCAATGATCTGACGACCATCGGAGTGCTGAGGGGGTGGCACTTATCCATCTGAAACTTTTTCAATAAGTTCGATGTGTAAGTTGACTGTTGTAACAGGATCCCATCTTTAAGGTGCTCTATCTGAAGGCCTAAACAGAATTTTGATTTTCCGAGGTCTTTCATCTCGAAAGTTTCTGTCAGGCTTCTAGAAATCTTTGCGATCTCTTCAGGAGATCCGATGAGGTTTAAGTCGTCTACATAGACGGCTATAATTACAAATCCTGTTGCCTTTGCTCTTATAAAGATGCAAGGACAGACTGGGTCGTTTTTAAATCCTTGCTGTGCAAGGAAGTCGCTCAGTCTGTTATACCACATCCTTCCAGATTGTTTTAGACCATATAATGATCTTTGCAGTTTCACTGAGTAGATGTCACGTTCTCTCTCTTTTAGTGCTGCAGGCAAAGAATAACCGTCAGGCAATCTCATATAGATGTCTCGGTCTAGGTTGCCATATAGGTATGCAGTAACCACGTCCATGAGTTGCATATCTAAACCTTCTTGTGCTGTTATGCCAATGAGGAATCGGAAGGTGATCGCGTCCATGACCGGGGAGTATGTGGCTTCAAAATCCACCCCAGGACGTTGGGTAAAACCATGCGCTACAAGCCTTGCTTTGTAGCGTACGATCTCATTCTGTTCATTTCGTTTTCTAACAAATACCCATTTATAACCCACAGGTTTTACACCTTTTGGTGTCTGGACTATTGGTCCGAAGACCTTGCGTTTGGTGAGTGAATCCAACTCCACTCCTATTGCCGCTTTCCACTTTGGCCAATCATCTCTGCTTTGACATTCTGTCAGAGAGCGTGGTTCAATATCATCGTCGCAGTACGCGACGTTGATGGCAATATTACACGCAAATGTGTCATCTATTGTTGTGCTTTTTCTGTCCCAATACTCCCCAGTTCGTACATAGTGTATCGATACTTCATTTTCTCCCGGTTTTTCCTCTTCATGAGAGTTTGGGAGAGATGGGGTAGCAGGGCTTAAATTAGCATCCTGTGGTGGTATTTGTTTACCATTGCCAATGGTCCTACTCTTTCGAGGGACTTGGTACTTGGATCCCGGTGGTCGTCCTCTCTTTTTGAGAGGTCCAACCATTTCTGCTGCAGGCGGATGGCATCCATTTTGCGGTATGTCAATCCTAGCTGGAGTGTTAGCAGCAGGGACGTGTGATTTGACAATCTTCTGGTTGTCAGTAAATTTGTCCGGCAAGAGATGGACAGTGTTTTGGATGTGGAGAATCTTCAGGACCTCCTCCTCACACTGGCTTGTTGGCGGATCAAAGTGACATAAAGTTTTTGTATCCCAAGTGATACTTTCTGAAGCTTCGGGCTTCTTTGTCTGTGAGCCTAGTCTTGGGAACGATGTTTCATCGAATTCACAGTCTTCTAGACGTGCCTTAAAGACGTCCCCCGTAAGGGGTTCTAGGAATCTAATTATGGAGGGGGTGTCAAACCCAACATAAATGCCTAGGCGACGTTGTGGACCCATCTTTGTCCTTTGTGGTGGTGCTATGGGGACGTATACTGCACAACCAAATATTCTCAAATGTGAGACAATTGGTGGGGCTCCAAGTACTAGTTGCATGGGAGAAGATGACTGACCTCCAGAGGGTCTTAATTTTATTAAAGATGCAGCATGCAGAATTGCATGACCCCACGCATTCACTGGCATCTGGGATTGAAGTAATAATGGACGAGCGATCCATTGCAGTCTCTTAATTAGAGATTCTGCTAACCCATTTTGGGTGTGAACATGCGCTACAGGATGTTCGACTTCAATTCCCTGAGCTTGGCAATAGTCTAGAAAGACTTGTGACGTAAACTCCCCCGCATTGTCCAGACGAAGTTTCTTTATCTGGTGGTCGGTGAAGTGGGCCCGTAACTTTATTATCTGAGCTAAAAGCTTAGATAGTGCTAGGTTACGGGTGGACAGTAGGCACACATGTGACCACTTAGTAGATGCGTCTATCAGGACCATAAAGTACCTGAACGGACCACTTGATGGGTGAATCGGCCCACAAATGTCTCCGTGGATTCTTTCCAGAAAGCTGGGAGACTCCACATCCACTTTCAGTGGAGAGGGTCTCGTGATCAGTTTACCCTTGTAACAAGGTGGACATGTGAATTTGCCTTTTTGAAGAATCTTCAGGTTCTTTAAGTCAATGCCCTTGGAGTTCTTTATGATGCGGTACATCATAACTGAACCAGGGTGTCCCAGTCGACTGTGCCAGAGTTGGAATTCTGGTGTTTGGGGGCACTGCAGGTGCTCCACCATGGATATTTCTGGAGTTTGTATACTTGTTTGGTAGAGTCCCGAGGGGAGTCCCTTGAAACGTTCCACAATGGTTTTTGAACCATTTGTAAGAGCCGTTACAAGCAAGTATTCCCTTTTATCTTCCTCGACCGTCTCTAAGTGATATCCGTTTAAACAGATGTCTTTAAAACTTAGGAGGTTTCGGATGGATTTAGGGGAGTATAACGCATTTTTAAGTGTTATTTGTGTGTTGCCGGGGAGCAATATAATTGCTTCCCCTGATCCTTCGATTATGTTTGCTGGTCCTGAGATTGTTCTCAGTAGGCCAGAATAACTACTTATGCTCGTGAAGTAGTCTAAGTTTTGAAGGATCGAGTGCGTCGATGCACTGTCCACTAGGCAGATAAGTTCCATATCTAAAAAAGGGGAAAGACATTCAAGCAATAAATGAAGAGAAAAGATCTACTTTCATAAAGATAAATGCTCAAAAATATTGTTTTGACATGGAAATAAAACTAGATACGATGCATAAAAAGAAGATACATTGCTAATTGCATAAAGGTGGTCCAGATCTAGAGAGTGTCATCTCCCATGAAATCTTCAGGAGTCCATGAGGTCTCTGCCAACGCTGCGCTCTCCATCAGGTTTGTCTCAGCTCGAGGCTTGAGGCTTGCCTGGTAGAGGTCCTGGAGGTGTTTTGCTGTGCGGCAGATTCTGGACCAGTGGCCCGTCATCCCGCATTTAGAGCATTTGTCCTCCCAGTCTTTCTTGGGAGTGCCTCCTTTGTTGGGAATCCTCTTCTGCTTCTTGTCCACGAACTTCTGGTTCTGGGGAGGAGCTGGGGGAGTGGCCTTCTTCCGCTGCTTCTGTTCTTTCATTTCTGGAATTTTTCCTTTTTGTCCGTCTTCTTCTTCTGGGAAGACTGGAAGTGGGCCTCTGCAGGAGGTGGCAATGGAGCGGAGCCAGGAGGGCACAGGTTGTGGGTGGCAACCAACAGGTCTCTGTTCTGTTCAGCCATAAGCAGGCATGAAAGAAGGTCAGAGTACTTTGTGAACTTCCTCTCTCGATATTGTTGCATAAGGATCATGTCCTTTTCGTGGAAAGACGTAAACGTCTTTTCCAGCAACATCTTCTCCGTCACTGGTTCACCACACAACTTCAGGCGTGAGGTGATGCGGAAGAGAGCTGAGTTGTACTCCGCTACGGATTTGAAATCCTGTATGCAGAGGTGAGTCCACTCGTACTGTGCACGGGGGAGTATGACATCCCTCTGATGTCTGTACCTCTCCTCGAGTGCATCCCACAGCTCGTAAGGGTCCTCTACAGTGAGGTACTCGTCCTTTAAGGTTGAGTCTAAGTGTTTCCTGATATATATAATGGCTTTCGCCTTTAATATATCGGAAACTTCCTCTGTATGAGGTGCTTCCACTGAAGCCTCCTTGTTAGCTGGGGCAGTACTAGTTGTTGCCTTTTCAGTCTGTGTGAGACTGAAACCATGAGAGCGCAGATGGAACTTTAGGTCCAACTGCCAACTCAGGTAGTTTGACCCATCGGCCTTCAGGACCGAGAAGTCTACATTCGCGAGTCTGGCCATTTTATGATCTAGCAATGTAAAGAAAAGTAGCATGTATCATTAAGACTGAATAAAACAGACATCCACGCATGTAATGTAATCATTTTCATAGCATGAATTTTAATGTGAATTTAACATTCATGCTTTTTTCAGATAATGTGAATAATTAATTGCTAAAAATTAACAATCACGCATGCTGTTAAGGAATTTCATTGTGACATTAGAAACATGGTATTTTAAGTTAATTAACAACCACGAAGTTTAATGCATAAACAATGAAACAGAAAAAAAAATGACCTAGGGCTATGGGGATCAGCCAGCCGACACCGAAAAATAAAAAGAGTCCAGTCCGAAGTTACATCAAAAAATAAAATGCATGAAAATTAAAGTACAACTCGGGAACTTCAGAGAGAAGCCCCTATCTTCATTGAGCGAACGCCTTCAGCTTCTTTTTGGTGTTCTTCGGTCTTCTTTTTACATTTTCATCCTCACATACAAAATTTCTCTCAAAAAAAGAAAAATTGCAGGAATTTAAAACGGTGTCGGAAACCTGGCTGATCCCTAAAAACATAGCCTAATATTTGCACATCCACGCAGATAATATATTCGCGACATACAACCACGCAGATAATCGAAACACAGGCATTTAAAATAATTTAAAATTGTGTGCGACGTGCAAAAAATTTTTTTTTTTTTGAAAACTTTTTGCCTTTTGATCCATATTTTAATGTTTTATTTTACCGCTTTAAACCCTTTCAACTATTTTGGGCTTTTTAGGGCCAAAAATAAATAAAATAATTTGTGTGAATGGGCTAATTTTCTGGCCTTATGGGCCATGAAAACAACCCATTAGGGTTAATATTGGGCCTCCCCCGAAAAAAGAGCCCGTTAGGGTTAGGGTTTCGGAAAAACACTAGGGGGGGGCCCGCGGCGTGTCGCCGCGACGGCTGGCTGCGTAGGGCGCGGCCGCCGTGGCGGCGACGGGCCGCGGCCTGCGGGCCGCGGCCGGCAGGCCGCGGCAACTGGCCGCGGCCGCCGCGGCTTCAGGCCGCGGCGTTTGTTTTCCGCCGGCGGCGCAAAGGGCGCGCCGCCGTTTCGCCCTACGGGCGTGCGGATTTTTGGATCAAAGGCGGGGAGGTAAAAATCGGGTTTTTCAACAATTTTGATCGCTAAAAAACAAGTTTTTATTGTTTTAAACATGCAGATCTTATTAAAAAGGTTGAATTTCACCGAGTTTATCAACTTTTTGATCCTAAAACATGCAGATCTAATGAGAAAAGCAAGTTTAGATATAAAAGTTTGGATTTTTACCTCTAGATTCGACGAGGAATCTAGGCGACGGTTGGTGAAGGATGCCCTTTTCGCTCCCCGTTGAGAAGATTACGATCTTCTTGAATCTGAGCGATTTGTGGATCTCCTTTCCCGCGAGCCGCCGTCTCCTCCAACGAGCGTGATCGTGCTGATAACGTGTTGTGAAGGGAATTTAGGGAGAAATAGGTGTAAGGGGTTAAGAGCCCCCTACCCGTGTATTTATAACTTTCAATAGTGGGTTGGATACCCAATTGGCCCATTGGGCCTATTCATAACAAAAAGATTGATGTAGATTCCGTGTCTTTTTAAATCCAAAAGAGCTATTTCTTTCTTTTTTTAACCCAAAGGATTTTCTTTGGTCACAAGCATTTTTTCCGCAAAAATTAATGTTAATACGATGCAATTATTATGTCATAAAAAACTTGGATGGTCGTTGAAAGAATCATTGCCTTTTGTTCAGTAGGATTATCGTCCAATGTGTCAAAGAATTTTTATTCCAAATGCTAACTATCCTAATTCACTACTGGTATGTCAAAAGTATCCGAGAACTTCTCAAATGATTTGGGAACTGTAATTATAGGCATACATATATAATTTTTATGTACAACGAGGGAACTGTAATTTTTATTCTAGAGTTGATGTGGTTGCCTCGTTTTTTGGTTATGGAAAATCCAATGGGAAAAACAATAGCTAAGGGAAAAAGAGTACAACACAACATTAACTCTCCCTGTTGCATACAAGCTTCTGGCTTGTATATCTTTCAACTGTCTCATCCCAATCCCTATTACAAGTTTTCTAAAGGTACAACGAGGTAATGCTTTAGTAAATAGATCTGCCAGGTTGTTGCAAGACTGGATCTGCTGGGTGTCGATCTGTTTGTCTTCTTGTTGTTAATGCATCCAGAAGAGCTTGGGGGAAATGTGCTTCATCCTGTCACCTTTGATGTAGCCACCTCGTAGTTGAGCTCTGCAGGCTGCATTGTCTTCGTACATGGTGGTTGGTTCAAGATCTCCCGTCTTCAGGTCGGTTGTCACTAGGATGTGGTGGATGATAGAACGAAGCCAGAAGCATTCTCTGCTTGCTTCGTGGATCGCAATGAGTTTGGAGTGGTTAGATGAGGTTACTGTTGAGGTCTGCTTCACTGATCTCTATGATATGGCTGTTCCATCGTAGGTGACTACGAAACCGGTCTGGGACTTTGCGGTGTGAGGGTCAGACCTGTATCCAACATCTGCAAAACCAACTAAGTTGGAGGATACACCTTTCTTGTAGTATAGTCCCAGATCAACCGACCCTTGGAGGTAGTGCAGAAGGTGCTTCACTCCGTTCCAGTGGCGCTTTATGGGCGCTGAACTGTATCTGGCTAGTAGGTTAACTGCGAACGATATATCGGGACGATGCAGTTTTCCAGAAAAAGGAGTGCTCCAATTGCACTTAGGTAGGGTACTTCGGGACCCAGTGCTTCCTCCCCCTCTTCTAGCGGCCGGAAGGGGTCCTTATCCACATCCAATGATCTGACGACCATTGTTGTACTCAGCAGGTGGCATTTGTCCATAAGAAAGTTTTTCAGCATTTTTCTTGTGCAGGTGGATTGATGTAACATGATTCCTCCGCTTAGGTGTTTGATTTTTAAGCCAATGCAGAATTTGGTTGGTGCCAATGTCTTTCATCTCAAAAGTCTGTGTAAGTCTCTTGGATATCTCAGTTATCGCTTCAGGAGATCCGATGAGGTTTAAGTCGTCTACGTAGACGGTAATTATTACGAATCATGTTCCCTTTGCTGTTATAAAGATGCAGGGCATACTTCATTGGTTGTGAATCCTTGTTGCACGAGGAATTCACTGAGTCTGTTATACCACATTCTTTCCGATTGTTTCAGACTATACAGTGATCTTTGGAGTTTGACAGAATAGACGTCTTGAGGTCTTTCTGTCATTTTTGTTGGAAGTTTATATACGTCCGAAATTCTTATATATATGTCCTTATCTATATTTGTAACGACCAGTTTTTACGATACGTTTTGTCCGTATTCTTCCGTGTGTTTATCTTTTTCGTATCTGTAGTTGAGACGTATCAGCCCCCGTACCCGTATCAGCTGCTAATTCCTATATGTTTTAATTGTTCTTATTTTTTAATAAACCCATTATGATATTCTCTACTTATAATTAATTTTAAATTTTCAAATTCAAAATTCAAAATTCAAAACTTTTTAAAACTTTTAAATTCAAATGAAAACTTTCTAAATTAAAACCCATTTAAACCTATATTGATTAGCCCTAATTACCCCATTATAACAAATCAATCCTATTAATTTCAAACCATTTCCTTTTATAACTTAACCTAATCAATCAAGCCCCTACCCCTACTCACGCACTCACAACAACATTTTTTTAAACCCTTGCACAGTAGAAACTAGACCCTAAGCTACATATAGAAATCTAAAACCTAGGCTAACGTATGGGACTAAAGTTCACGTGTTGCCCATCCTAAAACCAACCCCCCACACACTATGAAACCCGACTATTTCCTTATATATTAAACCATAGGGTTTTTTTTCTCCATACAACGCACACAGCAGCCGCCTTCATCTTCTCCATGCCATCGCACACGACAGCGGCCCCCTCGCCAGCCCGCGACCCAGCCTCACCCACGGCCTCCTCCCTCTCGCGAGCTCCTCCCTCTACGCGCCCAACCACCCAGGCCGCGTCTCCCTCCGGCCATCTCCCCATCTCTACGCACGCAACGCCGGCAGTCCAAGAACTTCCCTCCGCGCCCCGATCTCCTCTCTCATGCCGGCGCCTCCTCTCCCCCTCCTCTCACATTCCTCCTCCCTCACGCATGCACAGCTCACTCCCAGGCCCTTGCTCCTCCACGCCACCACCCAGATCCCTCCGAGCCACGCACAGACCCGCACGCCTCAGCCCCGAAACCTCCAGGCCGCACGTACAACCCTTCTCCGATCCCCAGCTTGCCTGAGCTTCGACCTACAGACCCCCTTCCAGCTTTCGACAGCCCGTACAAACCCTACAGCTCCTCACAGCGACCCTCACCAGCGCTGCAACCCTCACCTGAGCTCCGACAGAGCCCCGAAGCCTCAGGTCGACACCACCCTGCTCCTTCCCTCGCACGAGCTCCGTCGACAGCCTCCAGACACCGCTGTCCACCGCTCCCCTCGCTGCCGTGGCGAGTTTTCAGGCCATAGACGTCGTACGCATCGCTGCTACACATCGCTGCTTCTCGACCCTTCTCTGTACTACCGACCCCTTAACATACTATAAACAACACCATAATATAGAAAACCTAATAAAATGGATCCGTAGACGTCGTATGAATCATTTTAACACTCATTACAATTGAAAACAGTCTGATCTGATTATATGTTTCATCAAACCAGCAAACCTTTATTACCGTAGCCTAGTACTCGTCGAGACGAACCCGACGACACCAAGAACGCTGAAATCAGGCAAGTATACAATTTATAGTGAATTTCTGAAGTTAAATGCTTATTTAGTCATTTTAATGTAAAGTTGTATAACTCAAAATCTATACATGAAATGACGCATGAAATCATTATCATGATATTCTGGACTAAAAATGTGACCAAACGGCATATAACTCGATATACTTTAATTTTAAACAACGGCGAAGAAAACCGATTTCTGTAACATGGTTGTTAAAAACCCCTGTTCAACGTTCTTTTAAAATTGTTGTAAATGTTGTTCAACACTCTCTTTCTCTTTGAAAATGTTGTATAAACAAAGTAATAATGATAATTTTAAATTGCTGCATATCTTGGAATGTTTAACAAGTTGTAACATCGTGAAATCATGCGCCTCGAAGGCAAAATCGTGAATTCGTGATGTAGTGTGAGTCGACTAGGCTGGCTCGTGTTCCAACACAAATCTGGGGTGGGGTTAGGGTTGAGCGACCACTAGGCGTATGAAGGGGTCCTCTCTTTAAGAGCACCACCCGCATGCGGTGGGATATCGTCAATCACAGTAAACCCCCGTGAGAAGAACGATCCACTCATCACGACCTAAAGGCGAGAACCCTATGAGAGTTGTGAAATATTGACATGGAAATTGCAACACTATCGTTTTCTTAGTTAAATTGACATGCTAATGATTCAAAGAAAAGCTTTACTTTACATTCTTAAAACTGCTTAGAACTGCATGATAGGAGTGTCATACTTTATTTCATTTTATAACTAGCATGTTAAACTCGTTGCAGTTATCTCGTTTAATTATTTAATGCCACTTAAATTCAATATCATTTGTATATCTTGCCTTGGGTTTTCTAACCTCTTCTTGCAGACCCTTGCTGACATACATTCATGTTTTTGGATGTATGTCAAATCCCGAGCTTGAGTACTATGAGGATCCATTCGAGATGCCTGACTTGGAGAGCCAGGAGTTCGCCCTTAACGCCAAGTCTCTCCCTACGGAGGACTAGTGGACTCCCACCGTTGCTGTTTTCCTTAGTTTACTTTCAGTTGTTGTTGTTTAGTGTACGTTTCTCCTTGTTGTTACTTTGGTCCAGCTGTGGCTTTCGTTTGTTTCGTGTACGGACATTTTATTCTGGATGTGGCTTTCATTTATGAATAATTCTTGTTGTTCTGAAATGCATGCCCGGACCTGCCCTGTGGTTTTATCATGGACGCTCATTGAACTCGAGCTTCACCGCTCCAGTTCATGCGGACCTCGTAACGTTCTCACTTTCGGTGTCTTTTAGGAAGCGGGGCGTTACAATATTACCATATAGGTATGCCGTCACACCGTCCATGAGCTGCATATCCAGGCCTTCCGTAGCCGTTAGGCTAATTATGAACCGAAAAGCGATCGCATCCATGGCCGGAGAATATGTATCATCATAGTCTATTCATGGTTGTTCGAAAAAGCCTTGTGCAATAAGGCATGCTTTGTAGCGTACGATTTTATTATTTTCGTTTCTCTTTCTTACGAATACCGATTTATATCCTACAGGTTTAACATACTTTGGTGTTAGGACTACATGTCCAAAAACTTTACGTTTCGAGAGTGAGTCCAGCTCTACTTCTATTGCATCGTTCCACTTTGGCCAATCCTCTCTACGTTTACATTCTGCTAGAGAGTGTGGATCGATATCATCGTCATATTCAGTGACGTGATTAGCAATAACGAACGCGAAGTTATCATCGATGATTGTGCTTTTTTTGTCCAGTACGTACATAGTTTAATGATATTTCTCCTATATTTTCTGTTGGATATGGACGACATGAATACACCCATGAGGGGATGTATGAGGGTATACGGACCTCAGATGTCGCGTGCACAAAAGCGTGCACGAAGGGAACCTTTTTTCGTCTGAAAAGGACTACTCGATAAGTGGAAAAAGCCACTCGATAAGTGGAAAAAGTCACTTTATAAGTGCATAAAGGCACTTGATAAGTGAATGAAGAAGAGGATAAATGAATGCGCTAATATAGGCTAATAAGCTTATATTTAGTTATTTCCTACAATAACTACCCCTAAAGCCTATAAATAGGACCCAAGGGTAAGGCATTCATACTACACTTTCCATGCCATAAGTTTGCATAAGGCATCTTATGTTCTTCTTCTCCCTTCCATTAAAATCCTCTTCTAGTTAGAGATTTAGGCGGTGAAACTCTGCTTCGATCCTCCGTGACGAAGTATCGACCGTTGTGGCGAATCCGAGGGCAAAGTTCAGAGATTACGGTGCTGCGTACGCAAACGTAAGTCTCTACTTTATTTCGATCCTAACGTCGCTGTTTTGTCAGGATCCTACATTGGTATCAAAGCCATACGGGTTCGTCCCGGTCACACCGCCGCCCCGTCGAACCTATGAACGAGGCGTTGTCTTTTTCATGAATGGGTATCCTACCATTATGGATATGGTAGGAACGCTTCGTGACGGAGAGAACGCAGCGGTTGTTCTTTTCACGTTAGGGTCTCCTACCATTACGGATATGGTAGGAACTCTCCGTGATGGGAAGAACCGACCGTTCATATCGTCAAGCTCACTCTCTTCATGGATGCTGAGTCTCCATTCATAGGGAATGTGAACTCTCTTCATGTGGAGCGCGTAGTTTACGAATTTTAAAGTATGTTAATTTTTCATTTTGGCACACGTCCATTAGAGAATAACTACTTTCTCGACGAACGGGTGCTTCATCGAGGAAGAAGATGATAGTTATTCCCATCGGGGAAGATGACTTTTGGTGCATGATCACCATGGCCAAATGGGCTATGGAGGTAACGCATCACCCCTCCTCATGCGGAGGGGGATGGCTACGGTCAATAACCACCACGGCCACCCCTCCGGCGGGGGTGTGCGGCCAACCCTATGCAAGGGGGTGGCCGGCCATGGCCATATGGGCCATGGCCGGCCAAGGCAATAAGACCATGTCCCGGCCATGGCCGGCCATGGCCATGGCCGGACCTGGCCGTGGCCAAGGCCGGACCTGGCCGTGGCCAAGGCCAGGCCTGGCCGAGACCAGGCCAGGGCCAGGGGGCCCTGGCCGGCCTCGGCCAAGGCCAGGGGCCGGCCTGGCCGGCCCTGGCAGTGGCCAGGGCCGGCGCCCTGGCCGGCCTCGGCCAGGGCAGAGGCCCTGGCCGAGGGGCCAGGGCTCCTGGCCGGGGGGCCAGGGCTCCTGGCCGGCCCTTGGCCAGCCCCGGGCCAGGGCAGAGGCCCTGGCCAAGGGGGTGCCGGATAATTGATTGGTCGGTATTGGTCGACCAATTCAGGATTATTGGTCGACCAATTTAGCCAGAGGCCTTGACAATGGTTTCGGCCCTGGCAACCTACAAGCCTAGCCCATACGGGGCCGACGGCAGTCGTCTGCGGCAAAATTCTCCAATAAGGGGGAAACGCCTGGATCCATACGGGAGCCGGCGACGATAGTTTGCAGAAAAATCCCCAAAAGGGGGATCCGACCTTGGCACGGCTACGACTCATCCCGGTAAATGGCCAGGAAGTGCTGAATATTTCACTAGTATCATAAGGGTACTAAGTTGAAATATACATCTTTTTTGAAAAATACGTTTTCAAACGTTTTGAAAAATACGTTTTCAAAAACGCTTTCCGCTGCAAATTACTATACGAGTACTTTTATTTGATAAAGTGATGGGGAAATATTAAAAGTTACTCTAGATGGTGATTGGAAACATAATGACCTTTCCGATTCTAGAATAACATCTTCAATATTTTTCGAAAGTAACTTATCAAATTATAAATATCATTCCAAGTGGGAGTTGAAATTAGAATTATCCAAATGGGATATTCTATTATCATTTCAAATGGGAATTATATTTTAAGAATTTTCAATGCAATGTTTTTGATCAAACCTTTGGTTTTGTGTCTTTTGCAGCATTTTAAAAGTAAAATGTCTTCCGCTTCAAAGAATATCGTCTCTAAGTTAAACAGAGGTGAAAAACTCAACGGCGATAATTACAAACTTTGGTCCATCAAGATACAATACGTTCTAGAGGAGCAAAAAGTGCTCGAAACTCTAAAGAATGTTATGATTGAACCCGAGTTGGGCACTACGGCCCAACACAGACGAGACAAGGAAGCTTTTGATGCTTGGTCTCGGAAGAATAAGATAGCGCGCATTACGTTATTAAGCAGTATGGCTGATGACATAATGCGCATCTTCCGAGAGCATGACTTAGCCATGGACATATGGTCCAAGCTTGAGGAGAAGTTTGGTGGCACATCGGTGTCCAAACTTCGCGCCTTAACTATAAGATTTGATTCATACAAGAAACGTCCAGATCATTCCATGGGGAAACATCTGCGACATATGGCGAATCTAATCTCAGAGTTAAAGGACGCAGGTCATGTGCTCACTGATGAGCAACAAATCCAAGCAGTCATACATTCCCTACCAAATGGGTGGGACCAGATGAAGATGCATCTCACTCATAATGAGAGCATCAAGACCTTCAGCGATGTTTCCAAGCACCTCGAATTAGAGGAAGAGCGGCTTGCGGCTGCCAAGCCAAGTGCAGAAGTGCACATGATTGCTAGTTCCTCACACGGGGGAAAGAAACGGAAAGATCGTTCGAAGTCTACTAATGAACGTTATAAGCAACCTGAGTCTACCAAGAAACCCAAACATAAGGGTGGGCATAAGAAATGGCACAAGAAGAAAGACTTGAAGAGGATCAAGTGCTTCAAGTGCGACAAGCTCGGTCACTATGCTCGTTCGTGTACGAGTGGAAGCGACGAGGTAACTTGTAATTATACTAGTTACATATGTGTTTCTAGTTCAATATTTCTTGTGGAATCTAATCCATTTTGGATAATTGATTCAGGTGCCACCGACCACATAGCAAGGGACAGACGGTCCTTTGTGGAGTATCACCGGATACCCCAAGGAACAAAGTGGATCTATGTAGGAAACAACACACGTGTTGAAGTGAAAGACGATGGGACTTGCAAGCTAGTCTTGGACAACAGCCGCACTCTCCTACTTCATGATGTTCTCTTCGCTCCAGATATTCCAAGGAATATAATATCTGTGGTCGTGTTAATGGGTCTTGGTTATAGCTGGTTCTTTCAAGATTGTAAAGTGGAATTGTGCTGTAATAATTCCTTAATTGGTACTGGGTTTGTATTTAAATGATTTATTGTATTAAGTACAATGTATGACTCTTCATTATGTAATGAAAATTTCCTTGTCGCAAATTCTTCGACTTATGAGTCTGATATAATTTGTTGGCATGCAAGGCTTGGTCATATTGGACCAACGCGTATGGATAGACTTCCCAAACGTGGCCTTCTATCCAATGTTTTAAAGGTTGAAATGTCGACCTGCGAACATTGCCTTGTGGGGAAATCTTGTCGCAAGCCGTTTGGAACCAGCACAAGGGCCGACGTTCCATTACAGCTCATCCATTCGGACATATGTGGTCCGATGAATGTCAAGACAAGACACGGGAAGTCCTATTTCATCACTTTTATTGATGATTTCACCCGATTCGGACATATCTATTTGATATCCCACAAAAGTGAAGCATTAACATGCTTTAAAAACTATATGAGTTTAGTGGAGAATCAATTAGATCGCAAGATTAAGGTCTTGCAAACCGATAGGGGCGGTGAATATCAATCAACAAGTTTTAAGGAACTTTGTGATGAAAAGGGCATAGTACATCAGGTAACTATGCCTTATACTCCTCAACAAAATGGTGTTGCAGAAAGGAGGAATAGGACTTTAATGGAAATGGTCCGTTCATTGATGGCGCAAGCTAACATGCCAATTACCTTTTGGGGTGATGCATTATTAACGGCTACTTTCATTTTGAACCGCGTACCTTCGAAATCAGTTAGCTCCACTCCTTATGAGTTGTGGAACCAAAGGTCCCCTGACTTAATCATTTTAAAACCTTGGGGATGTGCATCCTACGCACATATTTCCTCCCATAAGTATGGCAAACTTGGGCCAAGGGGAAGGAAATGTATCTTTATACGATACGCTGAAAACTCCAAAGGTTATGTTTTCGTTAGTCAGGAAGACAATGGTGGTCTAATTGAATTTGATTCGAGGGATGTCACTTTCTTGGAAAATGAGTTTCCAAGACAGGGAGAGATAAGTCAGGACTTATCTCTATTTGAGATTTATGATCAAGATAGATTACCTCATTCGAGTGGGAGAATTCTTGGTGAAGAAGAAAATACGTTTCAAACTTCACCAATGGATGATACGAATGATACTAATCCCATTCCATACGGGAATAATGATCCAAGTGGGAGCATTTCTAACGACATTCCAAATGGGAGTGATATTAGAATTGATCTAAATTCTTGTCAACAAGGACTTGAAGTATCTCAAATACGACGTAGTAGTCGTACAAGGTTGGCTCCTCTAAGATTTGAGGATGAATTTTCGCAAACCTTTATGACTTTACTACAAGATGATGACGAGCCTGCTACTTTCAAACAGGCCGTATCATGCCCTGCAAAAGACAAATAGATGGAAGCGATGAAGGAGGAATTGGAATCCATGAAAGTTAACCAAGTCTGGGACTTAGTTGACTTACCCAGAGGACGTAGACCAATTGGAAACAAATGGGTTCTCAAGATCAAGCATAAGGCTGATGGCTCTATAGACAGATATAAAGCTCGCCTTGTCGCGAAAGGTTTTACGCAACAGGAAGGGATAGACTACGAAGAGACCTTCTCACCTGTTGTGCGTTTTACCTCGATTCGCCTGATTCTGGCAATGGTAGCTTGCTTAGACCTTGAATTACATCAGATGGATGTAAAGACTACCTTTCTCAATGGAGAATTGGACGAGGAGATCTATATGGAACAACCAACAGGGTTTGAAAAATAAGAAAACGAACATAAGGTTTGTAAACTTCGTAAGTCCATATATGGTCTTAAACAATCCTCGAGGCAATGGTATATACGATTTCAAGAAGTTGTCTTATCAAATGGTTTTTCCATGCTTGATGAAGACAACTGCGTATATATCAAGTGGATTAAGAGCAAGTACGTTATTATGTCTCTATATGTAGATGACATTTTAATAGCCGGAAATGATAAGGGCTTTGTGATGGATATCAAGGCTTGGCTTTCATCAGTTTTTGAGATGAAAGACATGGGAGAAGCCGCATATATCCTTGGAGTTAAGATTTCAAGGAATCGTTCGAAGAAACTTCTTTCTCTTTCACAAGAGACTTATATAAAGAAGGTTCTAGAACGTTTTAATATGCAGGACTGCAAGTCCATTGATACTCCTATAAGCAAGTGCGACAATTTATGTCTGAAATCATGTCCAAAGAACCAAAAGGAAAAGGAAATTATGGAAAAAGTTCCATATTCCAGTGCAGTTGGTAGTCTTATGTACGCTATGATGTGTACAAGACCGGACATCTGTTTTGCCGTTGGAATGGTAAGTCGTTACCAATCCAACCCAGGGCAAGTACACTGGAAAGCGGTTAAGAGGACATTGCGGTATCTCAAAGGAAATGCAGACTATGCTTTATGCTATCAAGGAGATGCCTTGAGGCTCGAAGGCTACACTGATGCTGATTGGGCGGGTGATCTCGATGAGCGACGATCGACCTCAGGATATATTTTTCTACTCGGATCTGATGCAATATCCTGGAGTAGCAAGAAACAATCCTGCATCGCACTTTCAACTATTGAAGCCGAGTTTGTAGCATTTAGCATGGCAGTCCAAGAGGCTGTTTGGCTTAGGAAGTTCTTAGACAGGCTAATTGATGCAAGTGACTCAGGTGCTGTACCTATACACAGCGACAGTCAAGCATCTATAGCCTATTTCAAAGATCCTAAATTCCATTGTAAGACCAAACATATAGATATCCGCTACAAATTTGCAAAAGACTATGATAAGACCAAGAAGGTAGACATAAGGTACATATCTACGCATGAGATGATAGCGGATCCGCTTACGAAGGCGATCCCCAGAGATGTGTTTTACAAACACTTATCATCTCAAGGATTGCGTAAGAGTTGAGTTGTACAAATGTAAATTCCCATGTCTGTAAATGATCAAATTCAATAAAAGAATAAGTTCTTTTTTTCAACATTGCATATGAAATTTTAAATGTTTGTGTACATTTTTGAAATCTCAGCTGAATTCTAGTATGTCGGACAGATTAAGGTTGGCTCTCTCACATAAGCAACTGCCTTTATTTTTATCAGACGGGTAAAATAAAGATGAGACATGTTTAAAGTCAAAATTGTCAGACGGACGATTTAGAGTCATGACTTAAACAAAATGGTCGTATGAAAGATCTGCATCATATGGATGTTTTTCAAAAGATCTAAAAGGATTTGAAATCCTATCTGTCTTATGCGGGATGTGAGTCCAGAAGATTATTTGAGTAGTAAAAGGGACTCAAAGTCAGACATTGTGGTGTCTGGTTATCATCCTTACAACATCATTAAGACATACGCTCCCTGGGAAAGGAGTGATGTTGTAATACGTATTCATATTACGTATGCATTTTGACCATTGGGTTAGAATAGTAATTGTGTTTACTATTATGTGAGACCCAAAGACCACATGGGTCTTAACTCGTTACCCTTATGGACTCTAATTGGTTCCTTAAGATTTGACTGGGTGATTGCTATCTTAGCATGTTGCTTATGGACTATGGTTAATTCGGTCTGGCGGTGCATGTTAGAAAAGCGAGTCAAGTCAAGATCAAAAGGATCCCAAGAAGAGGAAGATTAATTTCATATTCACATTTGGACTTTAGAGATTCAAAGCTGGCCAGCCAATTGTAATCCAGATGGGATTCAATTGTTGAATGTAAAGTATAAGAAATGTGAAGAAATAATCTAGGGTAAAGCATGCGTTGATCTACTCAACTTTGCACCTCGAGGGGTGTTGTGTATCTCTAATAAGTGCACAACAGCGGAATCTATGCGCATGACGGTCACACGGCCTATTTCTCGGTATGATAAACAGAAGAGTTAAAGGAAAGATGTTTCCTTACAATCCCCTCAAGTGTGAGTGGGAGATGTTGGATATGGACGACATGAATACACCCATGAGGGGATGTATGAGGGTATACGGACCTCAGATGTCGCGTGCACGAAAGCGTGCATGAAGGGAACCTTTTCTCGTGTGAAAAGGACCACTCGATAAGTGGAAAAAGCCACTCGATAAGTGGAAAAAGTCACTTTATAAGTGCATAAAGGCACTTGATAAGTGAATGAAGAAGAGGATAAATGAATGTGCTAATATAGGCTAATAAGCTTATATTTAGTTATTTCCTACAATAACTACCCCTAAAGCCTATAAATAGGACCCAAGGGTAAGGCATTCATACTACACTTTCCATGCCATAAGTTTGCATAAGGCATATTATGTTCTTCTTCTCCCTTCCATTAAAATCCTCTTATAGTTAGATATTTAGGTGGTGAAACTCTGCTTCGATCCTCCGTGACGAAGTATCGACCGTTGTGGCGAATCCGAGGGCAAAGTTCAGAGATTACGGTGCTGCGTACGTAAACGTAAGTCTCTACTTTATTTCGATCCTAACGTCGCTGTTTTGTCAGGATCCTACATTTTCCTCTTTAGGGATTTTAGGAGGGGAGAGGTGTAACGGTACGTTTTCGTTGTACTTTGTTCGTGCACGTGCTTTTGGCCGTGCACGTGTTTATTTTAGACTTTATTTGTTTGTGAACACTTTGGTGTGATATGCCGTTGTGAACGTCTCTGAGAGTATTAAATAGTGGCACTATCTTGGAACGACACTTCTCGAGTCGTTTTTTCCACAATTTAAACTTTCTCGATGAGACGTGACGATTCTCACTCTTGACGGGAGACATTTCTATTTTTAGTTTCTTCGTCTGACGTCGAATTTGAGATCCGTCTTCTTAGTTAGCTCACATTCGTCATCACGATCACCACAATATTTATTTTATAATTTTTGGAGTTTATTTGACCACTTTAATATTTTTAACAAGTTTTATATTATTTTTAATAATTAATTTATAAATTATTTTCGGCCAAATAAAATTTATTTGAGTTTTAAACGTTTTAAAGAATTTTTGAGCCAATTTCCAGCACATTTGGACCAAGTCAAATCCTTGGGTGAGTTGGAGAAGTTGAATTTCAAATTTTAAATTATTTTAAACTTCTAATCCTATTAGATTTAGCCCTAGACCAAGTCAACCCATCTACACTATATAAACAACCCCTAGGAAGACCTATTTTCGCAAGAAATTAGCCCTAGCCTCTTCCAAAACTCAATTTGGACGTTGCGACGAACTCCCCCGCACCGACCGAGAGAACAGCCCCCGTTCCCCCGCTCCGACCGAAGCCCCGCCCCGCATCCAAGCCGCTCCGCACGCAGCAGCTCCGCACCGCTCCGTTCCCTCGGTCTGACTGAGGGATTGGCCCGCACCAAGCCGCTCCGCATCGCAGCACAGCGCTCCGCACCGTCGCCCGCTTGTCGCCCCGCTCCGCACCCCGCACGACCGACCCGCTGCTCCGCACCGACCGGTGTTGCAAGTGTTGCAACGTTGCAACATCGCCCCGCCCGCATCCAAGCGCCTGACCGAGCGTTCCTCCCGCACTGACCAAGAAGAAACCCGCACCAAGCGCCACCCCGCAGCCGCTGCACGCCCCAAACGTCGCAGCCCCGCATTCTCAGCGCACGACCGAGGGATTCTCCCGCATTGGAGGGGTACGACCGAGAGTCACTTGTCGCAACCCCGCACCCGTCGCACCGCTTGCCTCCGTGGGCCCCCCCAAGTTCTCCAGAGTTATTGTGGGTCCCCCAAAGGCCCCTAGGACTACTGTGGGCCCCACCTAGGTGCTTGCTCTTCGAGGATTTGCCGCGTACGACGTCGTCGCACGTCGTAGCCGTCGTCGCACGTCGTAGCCGTCGTCGCACGTGCGAGCTTTGGAATCTGGAATCGTCGTCCCGGTTGATTGCTCTGAAATTTCCAGCGAGGAATCTAATTGGAATCTGGACTTGGAGCGCGATCTTTTATTCCAACCCCCGGCTTCGCTACCCGACGCTGGTGTAGCTTTCGCTTCGTGTTGAGGTAACACTTTGCACCCCTAGGACCCCCAACCCAATTGCATGCTAATCAAGACTAAAAATCAGTATTTTAAAGTATTTTAAATGTTTTAGCAATCACTAATCAAGATTAATAAAACGGATGTAGGCCGGTGGACTTGTGCACGTAGGAATCGTGACTTTGGACTCGTTGGGCGGTGTTTTCTTGATGTGATAGTTGCAGGCAAGTGAAACTTGCCAAATCTTGCTTAGGGCCATGTTTTTAGGCCACTTACTTGTTTTTAGCGTAAAAGAGACTAGTCAGTGAAATGATAGCTGGCTAGACGCCTACTTGATCTAGTTTGACAACGAAACTAGATCCGTCACCTAAATGATCTAGCTTGACAACGAAGCTAGATCCAACCCTTAAACTTGTTGATCATGCATGCTTAACTGTCACGTTTACTTTCCTTACCTGTACGCTTTACTACTTGCCATGTCATGTCATCCATGCATTGAATGTCGCATTCGTAGCACACGCTACATACTTGTACTTACTTGTCCCGGGCTAGGTGCACCCCTACGCCATACTTGTTAAAAACACTTCCTGGCTCGTGATCCAGAAGCGAGCATTCCCGTTCGGGGGTAAGGCCCTGGCTCGATACACGTGGAGGGGTAGGGTTGAGCGACCACTCAGCGTAGAAGTGTGCCCGTACAGCCTCTTCAGCTGTAAGGCGTGAACTCTGTGCACGAGGTGCTTACTTTTCTTGTCTTGTACTTGTCTTGTGAATGTCATGCCATGCTCGTACTTTACTTCGCTTTACTTTACCTGTGCACTCATTACTTTAACTGCCATGTCATTGCATCATGCTAGAACTTTTAGGTTGCTTTTACTTGTACTTTCAGTTTCCTTGCACAAGTCTTTTTAGACTTGCTGACATGTGCCCCTTGCTCTTTTGAGTGTCACATGTTAGACCCTGAGCCAGAGACAGTCGTTGAGGACGAGGTGTTTGCTGACGCTGAGCCTGAGCCTACGTTCGTCGAGGAGTACGAGGACACCGGAGACCAGTCTTAGTGGCTGTGGAGTTATTTTTGCTTTAGCTTGCTGTTAGTTGTCGGTGCTTGCACCATTTCTTTGCTTTCGTACTTTGTACTTTTGTTGGCCATGCTGGGCCTCTTTTAGACTCTTTTATTTTAGCCTGGTGGCTTTTCTGCGATGTTGAGATTTATTATTATGGATATTCTGAGATGTTTCTTTTGTCTCTTTCGTTATTATTATCTTTGTTTCGTTTCGCGTTGCAAGGACCTGCAGTTAAATTTGATTGACGCTTATCGGACTTACATCTTTGTAGCTTCAAGTCTGAGCGGACCTTCTCACGCTTCGCCTCCACGTTTTTGGGAAGCGGGGCGTGACAAGAGGTATCTGAGCTGAGCTCAGCATCCTGTGGCAGTATCGTTATAGTTTCTCCAGGAGTTCTCCTTTTTTGAGGGAATTTATCCTTGGAGCCTGTGGGTCGTCCTCTCTTTTATTGAGGTACGACCGCTTCTGCTGCAGGTGGATTGAATCCATTTTGGGTATGTCAATCCTAGCTGGCGTGGTTGCAGCAAGGACGTGTGATCTGACAATCTTCTGGTTGTCAGTGAATTTGTCTGATAAAATGTGAATTGTATTCTGTATTTGGATCTCCTCTTCACATTGGTTTATAGGCGGATCAAAGTGGGATAAAGTTTTGGTATCCCATGAAATGGTCTTTGAAGCTTCTGGCTTCTCTGTGTTTCTGCCTAGTTTGTGAAAAGTATTTTCGTCAAACTCACAGTCTTCTAGACGTGTCTTAAAGGCGTCCCCCGTTTGGGGTTCCAGGTATCTAATGATCGATGGTGACTCGAATCCTATGTAGATACCTAGATGGCGTTGAGGATCCATCTTAGTCCTCTGTGATTGTGCGATGGGGACATAAACTACGCATCCAAATTTCCTCAAATGAGAGATATTCGGTGGAGTTCCATATACGGGTTGCATCGAAGAATAAGATTGACTACCAGACGGTCGTAATCTTATTAACGATGCAGCATGCAAGATGACATGTCCCCATGCAGTCACATGCAACTGGGATTGTATTAACAATGAATGAGCAATCCATTGTAGTGTCTTTATAAGAGATTCAGCTAACCCGTTCTGGGCGTAAACATGTGCTACATGATGTTCAACTTCAATGCCAGTTGCTTGGCAGTAGTCTAGAAAGACTTGTGATGTGAATTTTCCTGCATTCTCCAGACGTAATTTCTTAATCTGGTTGTCTGGGAAATGTGCCTGCAACTTAATGATTTGTGCCAGTAGCTTTGCAAAGGCTACATTGTGGGTGGATAGTAGGCACACATATAACCATTTGGAAGATGCGTCAATCAGTACCATGTAGTACCAAAATGGACCACTTAAGGGGTGAATAGGCCCGCAAATATTTCCATGTATTCTCTCTAGGAAGCTTGGAGACTCTAAATCCACTTTAAGTGGAGATGGTCTTGTTATCAATTTCCCTTTATAACAAGGGGGACAAGTAAACACACCCTTTCGAAGTAGCTTCAGGCTCTTCGAGTTAATACCACGGGATTGGGATATGATGCGGTGCATCATTATTACCGATATGGGGTGTCCGAGTTTATTATGCCAGAGTTGAAATTCTGGTTGATTCTTGCACTTCTGGTGCTCAATTGTATTCGCTTCCATTGCTCGAATCTTTGTATGGTAGAGACCTGACGGGAGTCCCTCGAAACGCTCCACGATGGTTTAGCACCGTTTTAAGAGTCGTTACATATACGTATTGTTTGTCTTGTTTGTTAACCGTTTCTAGGTGGTATCCGTTTAAACGGATGTCTTTGAAACTTAGCAAGTTTTTGTTCGAGCTTGGAGAGAAAAGAACATCTTTTATTAATAGTTGTGTTTTATTGGGGAGCAGAAAGTGTGCTTTCCCTACTCCTTCTATTATTCCTGATGGACCGGAAATAGTATTCACAGTTCCATCGTATTTGTGTTTGCTTTGAAAAAAGCAAATATCTTGAAGGATCGTGTGCGTAGAAGCACTGTACACTAGTCATTTATTATCCATCTATAGCAAGAGAGAAAAAGCATAGCAGTATAAGGCACAAACATAACTGAATTTCATTCAAAGTCTGAAAATTAATTAACTTGCTGAAAACAAACAACTAGAAAGTAAATTGTTTCAACTATAATAGATTGCAGAAATAAAATAGATAAGGCATCAGTCGAGCATGTCATCATTCGAGAAGTCCTCTACAATGAACCTAATTGGTGCCAGGTCTTCATTTTTCACCAGGTTTGCTTCAGCAAACTTCTGGCTAGCTTGGTACAAATCCTGGAGGTGGCGTGGAGTGCGACAGTTTCTGGACCAGTGTCCAGTCATGCCACATTTGTGGCATTTGTCTTCCCAATCTTTCTTGGGGGCAGATGTATGGATGTTGTCTTTCCTTCCACACATTTTTCCTCTTCCCCTCATTGTTGGTCTTAGGAGGGAGTCCTCTAGCCTGCTTCTTCAATGCCTTTCCCTTTGGGGGGTTGACTTTGAATTTATTCTTCTTCTTCTGGGAGGAGATATTGTGCGCTTCAGGCAAAGGTGCAGTGCCAGCCGAGTTATGGGTGGCAGCAAGAGGTCCTTGTTCTGTTCTACCATCAAAAGGCATGGGAGAAGTTCAGAGTACTTCATGAATTTTCGTTCACGATACTGTTGCATGAGGATAATATCCTTCTCGTGGAAAGATGTATAAGTTTTCTCCAGCATGCGTTCCTCCGTCACTTTTTCACCACATAACTTCAGGCGTGAGGTGATGCTGAATAATGCCGAGTTGTACTCGACAATGGACTTAAATTCCTGCAGACGGAGGTTCTCCCATTCATATCGCGCTCGAGGAAGGATAACATCTTTTTGATATTCATATCGATCCTTGAGATCGGGCCATAACTCGTAAGAGTCTTCTACAATGAGGTACTCGACCTTCAGGGTTCGATCGATATGGCGTCTGATATAGGTAATTGCTTTCGCTTTATCTATGTCAGAAACAGTATCGCCTACAGTAATGGCATGACTCAATCCCTGTGAGCGCAGGTGGAATTTGATATCCAACTGCCAGCTCAGATAGTTCTTTCCTGTAGCATCCAATACGTCGAAGTCGACGCTCGCTATTTTTGCCATTTATCTCTAAATCCTATCCTTTGGATCTAGCAAAGTTCGGTGAAGGAAGCCTGTTCGCGTAGCAATCCGTCCGTCTGCAGGGGTTCGGCTCAGCTAACGAGCGTGTTGATAACGTGTTATGAGCTTATTGACTACGGAACCAGTAGACCTGTATTTATAAAATAAGGTTACATAATGGGTGGATACCCAATACACTAATGGGTACCATGTGGGCCTACAAAAGACCGCTCATAACAAAAAAATTATAATTCACATTGCCCCTATTTTTGAAGTTAAAGTCAACTCTTCAACTATAATAGTTGAGCTGGGGTTACCGACTTGGGACCTGTTATGCATTTGTTTTGCTATTTTTCTTTAAAGACTAACAAGCAAGTGGCAAGGATGTTTATATGCATACAACTCTCTTAATATCATTACGAGAAACAATTTCGATCTGTCGGGGCCCCACTCAAGGTTTCTTAGCCGGCTTTCTATGTCTATAAACACAGTTAAAATACAATATTCAACCATATGTTATGAATCAACATCTGGGGAGGAACCCCCAGCTCTTTATTTATAGCATATAGGAGAGCGTATACCGATAAGATACATAAGATACTGTCTTATCTATAAGATAAGCCGTAATTCCAACCAACTAACTAACTCGGTATTATCCCTTCACAACACTCCCCCTTATCCAGCCATAGGTGTGGACTCTGCTTATGAATACTTCAGGATTCTGAGTGTAGTAGGAGTCTCACATGGGGTGGATACTTCGGGATCCTGAGTTGGTGAGGTTTGCATCGTTAAAACCTTTAGATATGGAAAACCATGTGTGAAAAACCATAGTTAAGGAAAAAGAGTGTATACACTCCATAACTCCTCCCGATCTGTACAAGCACTCAGGCTTTCAGATCTCGTAGGCACCTCATCACAATTTTCTATACAAACTTCCTAAAGGTAGCAGTAGGAAGGGCTTTAGTGAACAAGTCTGCCAGGTTGTCACATGATTGTACTTGTCTGATGTCGATCATGCCATCTCTCTGTAGCTCATGCGTCCAGAAGAATTTGGGGAAAATATGTTTCGTTCTGTCGCCTTTGATGTAGCCACCTCGTAGCTGAGCTATGCAAGCAGCATTGTTCTTGAACATTGTGGTAGGTTCAAGATCCCCAGACTTCAATCCAGTCGTCAACAGGATATGATTTACCACTGACCATAGCCAGACACATTCCCTGCTTGCTTCGTGGATGGCGATGATCTCTGAGTGATTGGATGAGGTTGCCGTCATGGTTTGCTTAACGGATCTCCAGGAAATGGTTGTCTCACCATGGGTAAACACGTACCATGTCCGTGACTTAGCATTGTGGGGATCAGACCTATAACCGGCATCAGCATAACCAACAAGTGCGAAGGATAATTCATTTTTGTAAAAGAGTCCCAAATCTGTAGACCCTTGGAGGTAGCGCAGAAGGTGCTTTACCCCGGTCCAGTGGCACTGCGTCGGCACCACACTGCATCTGGCTAGTAAATTTACTACGAACGCTATATCGGGACGGGTGCAGTTGGCCAGATATAGAAGTGCTCTAATAGCACTCAGATAAGGGACTTCTGGACCAAGTATATCATCCCCCTCTTCCAGCGGTCGGAAGGGGTCTTTATGTTTAACCAGGGATCGTACCACCATAGGTGTACTAAGTGGATGATATTGGTCCATATGAAATCTTTGTAACATTTTCTTCGTATATGTGGTTTGGTGTAATATGATTCCGTCCTTTTGATATTCAATCTGTAAGACAATGCAGAATTTCATTTTGCCTAGGTCTTTCATTTCAAATTCTTTTGTCAGGCTTACAGATATCTTAGCGATCTCTTCAGGAGATCCACTGAGA
>CM061142.1:275066168-275091168 GCA_030789695.1 Scilla litardierei | reverse complement strand
CGCATTGATGTCCAAGAGTCGCCTCACCGCCGCACTGTTATAGTCATAATTTAGGGTCTTGATGGCCCAATACGCACGGTACTCCAACTCTACCGGTAGATGACAAGCCTTCCCATAGACGAGTCGGAATGGTGTGGTGCCAATAGGAGTCCGAAAGGCCGTGCGATACACCCATAGGGCGTCGTTTAGCTTCATGGACCAATCTTTTCTAGATCGATCTACGGTCTTTTCAAGAATTTGCTTGATTTCTCTATTTGAAACTTCCACTTGTCCGCTCGTTTGAGGGTGGTAGGCCATTCCAATCCTATGGTTTACCCCGTACTTCTTCAACATGGCTTCAAATTTGTTTTCTATAAAGTGACTTCCTCCGTCGCTTATCAAAGTACGGGGCACCCCAAAGCGCGGGAAAATATTCTGCTTAAAAAACTTTGAGACAACCCTTGCGTCATTGGTGGGGGTGGCGATGGCTTCTACCCATTTGGAAACGTAGTCCACGGCCAACAAGATATACTTGTTACCCTTGCTTGACGGAAATGGTCCTATGAAGTCCACTCCCCAACAATCAAAGAGCTCAATCTCAAGAATGGGCTTCATTGGCATCTCATTTCGTTTCGAAATATTCCCGGTTCGTTGGCATCTATCGCACGCCTTGACGAAGTCGTGTGTGTCTCTGAACATGGTTGGCCAAAAGAATCCACTCTGTAATATCTTAGCGGTAGTCTTAGAAGCGGCGTGATGACCCCCGCATGGCATACCATGGTAATGTAGGATGATGGAGGTGGCCTCCTCCTTAGAGATACATCTCCAGATAACCCCATCCTTGCATATCTTAAAGAGGTACGGGTCTTCCCAGAAATAGCTACGGACCTCATGCATAAACCTCCTCTTTTGCTGTGTGGGTATCCCGCATGGTTTAATCCCACAGGCCAAGTAATTGGCATAGTCCGCATACCAAGGAACATCCCCGGGCCTTATGGCGTATAGCCTCTCATCAACAAAGGAGTCATCGATGGGCAAACTTTCGTCCTCCTTGTCACGAATAAGTCTAGACAAATGGTCCGCCACAACGTTGTTCGTACCCTTCTTATCTCTGATTTCCAAATCAAATTCTTGCAATAGAAGTATCCACCTAATCAACCTAGGTTTAGCCTCTTTCTTGTTTAAGAGATACTTCAATGCCGCATGGTCGGTGTGGACAATTACCCTTGATCCAAGGAGATATGAGCGGAACTTTTCAATGGAGTACACGACCGCTAGAAGCTCTTTCTCCGTAGTTGTATAATTTTTCTGTGCGTCATCCAACGTTTTGCTTGCATAGAATATTGCATGAAGCTTCCTATCTTTCCTTTGCCCCAATACCGCTCCAATTGCTTGGTCACTTGCATCACACATGAGTTCAAAGGGAAGGCTCCAATCCGGTGGCTGGATGATGGGCGCAGAAATTAGTGCCTCCTTCAATGTATTGAAGGCTTGCAAGCATTCACCTGGAAAAAAAACGGAGCATCTTTAGTAAGCAAGGAAGTAAGAGGTCGGGCAATCAAGGCGAAATCCTTGATAAAGCGGCGGTAAAATCCCACATGACCAAGAAAGCATCTAATGCCCTTGACATTAATAGGAGGAGGGAGTTTCTCGATTACCTCAATCTTTGCCTTATCTACCTCAATTCCTCTCGAGGAGACAAGGTGCCCAAGAACTATACCTTCCGTGACCATGAAGTGACATTTCTCCCAATTTAGAGTTAGATTATTTTGTTGGCACCTTTTAAGGACTTTAGTACGATTAGCCAAACAAGAATCAAACTCGCTTCCATAAACCGAAAAATCATCCATAAAAACTTCCATAATATTTTCAATGTAATCGGAAAATATGGATGGTATACACCTCTGAAAGGTGGCGGGAGCATTACAAAGACCAAAGGGCATCCTACGGTAGGCATAGGTACCATATGGACAAGTAAAAGTGGTCTTTTCTTGGTCATCTTCGTGCAAAGGGATTTGGAAAAACCCCGAATACCCATCCAAATAACAAAAGTATTTATGTTTAGCTAGGCGTTCAAGCATTTGATCAATGAAGGGCAATGGGTAATGGTCCTTTCAGGTGGCTTTATTTAGTTTCCTATAATCAATGCACATTCGCCATCCCGTGACAGTGTGTGTAGAAATGGGCTCTCCTTTATCATTTTTTATAACAGTCATCCCCCCTTTCTTGGGGACGACGTGAACAGGGCTAACCCACCTACTGTCGGAGATAGGATAAATAATACCGGCCTCAAGCAATTTTAGGATTTTCTTTTTCACTACCTCTTTCATATTCGGGTTCAACCGCCTTTGAGGCTCAATAGAAGAGGCTTCAGTGTTTTCCAAGTGGATCCTATGCGTGCATAGCCTAGGGCTTATTCCTTTAAGATCAGAGATTGTGTAACCAAGGACATCCTTGTGATCCCTAAGGACTTCTAATAATTTTTCAAGTTGGTCTTGGCCAAGGTGGGCATTTACAATCACCAGGAAGGTCAATTTACTACCCAAGAAAGCATACCTTAGATTCGGCGGTAATTGTTTAAGCTCTACCTCAAAGGGTGCCGTACCCTTTGCTTCATCATCTTGTGTGAATTTGGCTTCTCCTTCAACATCTGAATTTAGCTCACTCTCGAGTGGAGGCTCAGACTCGCTTCCTAGTGAGGACGGTGCATCGGAATAGACGCTCTCCGATTCCGCACTTGCATCGATAGGACCACCACCTTGCTCCGGTTCATTCCTGAGATCAAGAAATACGTCAGCAGATTCATAAATGCAAGAGTGGGGGTCATAGAGTGTATCTCCCTGAGTATCGGTTTGTTCGAAGTGTTCCTCGAGAGTGTAGTACTCTTCGACACATGTTCTTTCGCCTTCAAAATATAGCTTGTCGTCCCTCACATCAACTCTGATATCGCCCCCAATAGTCCCATCCGAGGAGATTTGATCCATCACGAAGCTAGCAAACAGTTGTTCGACGGGGTCCTCGATATTAATAGCAAAAGCTCCGGTAGCGTAGACCTCATCAATAAGTTCCTTGAGGAGCTCCGCAAAAGATTCATCATCTCCCTGGCCAGACTCAGTCATTGGAATTGCATCCCCCATTTTACCTGTTAAGATTTCGTGGAGAATTTCGGGAGGGATTGCAAAATGGGGCTGTAAACAGAGTTAGAAAAGAATGAAGCAATAAAGAAAGAAATTGAAGAGAAATGACCGGGTGATCCAAATCAAACTCTGTCAAAATGCCCTCCCCGGCAACGGCGCCAAAAACTTGATCGCACCCGGGCGTACACCCTAAAGAGCGACCGTGTAGTCTTACCGCAAGCGCACGGTGTAGCGGTGAGCGGGTATCGAACACAGGGAGGAGGTATGATAGTGCCTTCTCCGAACAACCTGGCTATGGGGACAGAAAAGTAGGAAATTGCCTTTCGGCGATGTTGTCACAATCGTCAAACAATGTAAAATGAGTTATAAAATCAAATAAAGACGCCTAGGGAATAGGGAATCCCCGCTACTCACCGTATCTCGTCATTTTGATTCATCGGTTTCACAATTGCTACGGTAGAATGTCAGGTGAACTAGTTGCAACTGAATGTAAAACCTAGCTCACGCTCTCGCGCTGTTGCCGGTCTATAGCAAATCTAGGCTCGGGTCCAATCTCTTGCAAACCCTAGCCTAGGCAAGCTAGCATTAGGATCATCGTCATCGTTCAATCGCATCCCGAGCCCACTCTCGTGCAAACTCGGGCTACGACCTAGGTTGGGATAGTTCCTACCCGTCCAATCTCTTGCAAACGGGTATCGGTATAGAATTGCAACCGAGAATCCTAGTATCGGTCCAATCTCTTGCAAACCGATACTAAGAAAACTCAATTTCAACCCAATTCGGATTTCGAGGGTTTCCTATCGAATTGGGATCCAATCTCTTGCAAATCCCAATCGATATGAACACCTAGCTATCCGTATTATATCAATTGCAAACTAGCCCTAATCAATTCTAGCAATGGTTCTACCAAATCGTCACAAATCGGAAATTGGGCTTGTAGGGTTCATCCCCACGCCCTAAGACGTTAAAACTACCCACAAATCATATTGGTAATGGAAGAATAATCAATAGAAACAGCAATGGAATTCATAGCAATATTCAAAATAGCAATAAAAATAGGATTTTTAATAGAGAGGGAGACAAACCAATGTAGCTTTCCAAGAATCCAACAAAATAACACTTTTCTCTCCTCTCCAATCACAAAAATTAAACTCTAAAAATATAAACTAAAAAGGCTGCCAAAAGCAATAGAAAAAGGCTCTCTAAACTAGGTTAGAATCTGGGGTTAATACCCCCCAAAACTGCCCAAAAATTCGTGACCAAACTGCCCCTGCGCAGCTCCAAAATCGTGATTTCCGCTACAGGCAGCGCTGCTCACTCGGTCGAGTGACAAAGGTCACTCGGCCGAGTGAGGGACCCTGACGGATTCCAGTAACTCTGGGGTCTTGGGGTCGTCACATCGGGCGTCACTCGGCCGAGTGAGTTGTCGTCACTCGGCCGATGGGCTATCTTCACTCGGGCGGACGGCAATTGCCACTCTGCCGAGTCGGGCTTTTGCTGCTCAGACTGACGGATTACAGTAAGTTGGCTCTTTTTGATGGCCGTCGTCTGGGTGCCACTCGGGCGGACGGGATACGTCACTCGACCGAGTCGGCTTCTGATGCTCGGCCGAGTGCATACTGATATACTGCTTGGAGCGTGTTCGATCTGGCCGGCCGAGCGGGGTCTCGTTGGTCGGCCGAGTGACTCCTTCACTCGACCGAGTGAGATACTAAAGATGCCCAAATTGCGTATTTTTGCCTCCTCGTCGCTCCTACGACGTTCTTTCTTCTTTCGCTCCTCTCCAATCTCAAAATACCCCTCAGGGAAGTCGTCGGTGACACTCCGGAGTGGGTGTATCTCGAAATCACTCCAAATCGCTCCAAATCTCCTGAAATACGACAAAAACAACAAATCGTGAAAAGTATCGCAATGTTGTCGATAAATCGTGAAAAACGTGATTTGAGCGATTCAAATGGCATGCAAACATGCGGGAAAAAGGTGTAAAATATGGAGTGATCAGAATGCAAAGTACATTATTTATTTTGATGATGTTTCTTTGGAAACCTGTGTAAGTGTAAGACATAATGGACTGGACCTCACCCCATGGTGGGGTGGAAAAACACTATGCCGCCAGTGGTACCTGAGCACTAATTAACTTTAACATGACCTTTCGAACTCACAAGTCCCTGGCAGGAGTGAGACTATACTCCACGTCACCACAAAACCACGTAAGAGGTCATTCTTTGTAAAGTCGAGTGAAAATAATCACCACAAATACTACTGGTGACTCCACTCCCTACAGGTGAGTGAGTGCCAATAATCTCCCACCTTCTAGTCCAGCCCTAATGGTTACAGTTACTCAGGTATTCCCCCAAACCCCATCTTGGGAGGTCACCCTCCTTAGAGAGGAATGAGACATCCTAAGAGATTATTTGTTCAACATTGTTATTTATGCAATTTTACAAATATGACATAAAGGTAAATATGCATAAAGAGCAAGTGTGCATAAGAGCGACTATGTATGAAGAGTTATAAGACAATAACATAAAGAAATTTAGAACATTCACACATGCATATCTTGTTAGGTATTGGCTTTTTAGACCAATATAGTTTTGATGATGATCACAACATTATGTTGTTGCTAATGCCTCTCAATGTTTTAGTCTCATATTTAACAATTGAAAATAGCGTTTTGGAGACTTAAATCTTGGGGTAAGGATGTAAATCAAGTGGAGCATTGCCATAGCTTGGAGCTTGATGAAAGGAAGCTTATCAAGAGGTGCCAAAGCTTGGAAGATGATGGGGAGAATCAAGGCTAATCAAGCTTGAAGAGTAGTGCACTTAGAAGTAAATGAATGTAATCCATGTAATATTTTCATTCATGTCTTTTACTTCTTTGTGTGAGTTAGGTTGCCTTAATTAGATGGTCATACTCATTCATGCATAATAATTTACCATCTTAGTGAACCTTAGGATCATTCTAGAAACCAATCTAATAGGTTCCCCTTGCCAAAAATGCAATTGGAGTTTCTGGACTTCCAACAGGTACCTGTTGAAGGCATGACAGGTGACTGGTGATCACCGGGCGCCTGGCCATCCTTCAAAAGACGACTGTTCTGCACAAGCTCAAGTCAATTTATTATTTCAATACTTGAGCATTTGGTAGAGGTGACTAAAGTACAATAGACATGCGCCTGTTAACCAACAGGTGCCTCAACATTGTTCAATAGTCGCCTAGCATGCCAATGTGCGTAACTTGGTATTTTGAGCTCCAATCCATCTTGTGTGATAGTTGACTGATGTAGAGTTTACAGTCGCCTGTCAACCTTTAGGCGTCTAGACTTTGTTCATCAGTTTCCTGAATGCACAAGTGCGTAAGTTGTCACTTTCCAGCTCAAATCTATCCCTTGTGGCAGTCGCCTGCTTCAACCTTTTTAGGCACCTGCACAGTGTTACAGTCGCCTGTCCTAGCTCAGTTTATATCCGTTTAGATTATTAAAGCTGTTGCATCAGTTGCATGTTCCTTCTCCTACAGGCGCCTGTCCATGACGTTTTCAGCCAAAAACTAGCCGTTGCAGATTTTGTTGTTTGGCTTTTTGCTGCGGTTTTAGGGGGTTTTTTGGCTTCATATATTAGATGTGTTAGTTCTATTAGAACTCTTGGTTAACATTGAATATTATAATGAATCAATTAGCCACTCTTATTTCTCTCATTTCCATCATTTCAGCCTTAATCCTCTATGTGAATTGAAGCTAGCTCATAGAAAATGCTCCAAGTGCAATCATAGTACATCTTAACAGCTGGAGATCCTCTTCCATGACTTGCATTCATTATTGAGTAAGTTCATCTCATCAAGGCATATGTAAGAGTTTATTTATTTCATCTTTTTGATTGAAACACTAACTCTCTTTGTGAGAGTTAGCTTCTCCCTTTGTGGGAGTTTTCTTCCTTGTGTAGGACTAACCCTTGTGTAAGGGTTGGTCTATCCTTGTGTAGGACAAAATCCCTTGTGTAGGTTATCCTTTGTATAGGGATTGTATTCACTACCTTGTGTAATAGTGGTGTGGCTGGATGTACCTAAGTTGGGGAACCATGGTAAAACTCTTTGTGTTTGGTTTGCTTAATTGTGTAGATTAATCTCCTCCTGCACTTATAATTCCGCATTTGCAAGTTTAATTTTTATTACACAATTATTGCCATTACACTATTCACCCCCCTCTAGTGTGTGTGTTGTTTAGTATTGCAAGGTAGACGGTCCTTACATATCTTAGTAGGGGCATGTGAGGCATGGACACTCATTGTCATATTCATTTCCTTTCACCATTTCTTTTATTAACAACAAAAGGGTCATGCACCTAAGTTCCATGCCCATCACAACTTCCATAATAACACATCATAGAGTGCCATGCCAAATAAGAATCCCACATCCAACATGTCCATATCATAGTTCCATCTCTCCTTAGCAAATCTCCACTTGAACATTAAAGAATTCCACAATGTTTCCATTTTTCAAGTAGTGTACTTGGTAAAGAAAGACGATATCAGACATTTACATTGAGAATTTGACCAAGAGTTATAAATAAAACCTGTAGATAAGCTATCCATGTTTTCGTAGGAACAAAAACCACAAATTTTGGATGTCTATGATAAAAATCATGGCTTCTAGAGTCTAAGGTGCAAAATCTGTCTAAAAACTGGATTCATTGGCTGTAAAGATCAATTAATTGCAGTTATCTACAGTCAAAATCATGGTAAGGTTTCAACATGGAAAGTGTAGCTAGTTTAGTTAAGATTTAGAATTGTATTAATTCATGTCATTTGGAGTTCTGGAGTGCAAGTTATACTCAGTTTCCCAACATAGTGTATAATCTGCCAAAATTTGATACTACGACAGAAATCGCTAATTTCGTTTTACCTACAGGCCAAATTTGAGTGTGGTTTCTAAATGAAAGTTATAAACAACTTAACTAGCTTTCTAGATTGTATAAATTTATAATTTTCTGGCGCACTACAACAAAAGTTATGACCATTTCAAAAATAGAAACAGAGCCGCAACATCCAAAAGCAACAACAACATGCACATAAAGGGAAGGTGACATCTTTAGCATATAAGTAATGTATGGTTAATAAAAATTCTCAAATTTAGCATGACCACGTGGGGATATCCACAAAAGATGCAAAATTTAACATAAGCACACAATGGTTTTCCATAAAGATGTAAGCTTTAATATATATACATGAGAATTTCTAGGAAAATTATGGACTTTGCTATAACCACATAAAGGTTTTCATGGAAGATGCAATTTTGAATAATATGCCATAGTAGTTAAGCTCCCTACCTCATGGATCCAAGCTCCAACTCCCATCTCTTAGTATCAAGCTCCCACCTTGCACCTTCTAGCTCCAAAGACTATACCGCTTCTCCTCGTTTCCTTCTCTCAAGCAAGTCTCCAAGGAAGGATGTTAGGGTTTCATGGCAAAGAGGTGAAGGGAAACACCTAGGACCTAGGGGAAATTTTGGCCTACATGGAGGAGGGGGAGGGGAGAAAGAGAGGTGGAGAGAAAGAGAATGAGAGGAAGGGAGAATGAGAGAAGGAAATTCCTAGAACTCTCCTTCTCTCTCTTTTCCTTTCCTTATCCTTTTCTTTCCTTTAATTCCCTTTCTTCTCTCTTAAGAATGGTATATGCTATAGAATATTCCTTTGAATGGAAAATTTTGAAGAACCCCTCTCATGTTTGACTATTATTTTTATGACATTGTGTAAATTCTACAAAACCACTCACAATGCTAAACCTTTTCTAAGAGGCCCCTCCTACATGCATACACACAATACACACATACACACTCACACTCATATATATATTCATCCACTTATTCATCCACTTATTCATGCATATGTACTCATCAAGGTAGGCTACATATGCACGACCATATTATACACGTAATATCGTATTTCACCCGTAGGGGCATTATATTCTACCTACCTTAAAATAAAGTTCGTCCTCACACTTTCTAGGTTAAGGGTCAACCCAAAGGTTGGATCGGACTAGGCATGAAAGGTCACCCTACTCCATGATACATTCAATAAGATAAGGTCAAGACTTACTACATCCCATGTCCCATACTATTACACGAAAAGGCATTCATATAGGTAGCTACACTTCACATACATACAATCCAACACTCCATCACTACACTAGCAATCCAATACAACAATTATACATACACATATGTATTCTATTTGTACGCTACATAACTCTTATTCATATCGGATACACTCACATACATACAACTATTTACATTCAAACATAAAGAGATATATATACATATATACATAATTAGATATATACATATACATACAGATAGATATACACATACACACATCAATACACACAAATTAACGTACAAGGACATACCTCTCAATATATACACCAATGTCCAATATCTACACACCTACATCTATGTGGTAACTAACTTTATGCTTATCCACATATACAAGCATACAAGTATGTATACATACAAGTAGAAGAATAGTATAAGGAATACAAGTATACATATCACTAGTATTATATCCTGAACACTATTTGTAAACACACATACATAGCATCCAACACACACATATCCTCACTATCACACTAATATATACGTAAATAGGTACATTCAAATATTAATACACATATAGTAGATAGCCATACAACAAGATTTACAGTCACAGATATTCCACACCCCCCCCCCACACCTCCATTAGATAGCTCACACATCCCTTAAACATTTAAGTAGAAACATTTACATCAAGACATACCACCATATAATCATCCATTTATACCCAATATACACACACAACATATATATCTAGTACATATACATATGACTATACCCACTAATATACATACTCACATCCGTCCATAAATAGTCATACCTAAGGTAGCCATACAACTATAACCATGTACAAAAGTATTCATCCACAGACACCATACACATAGGTACATATCCACATAGAGGCACATATACTTATTTATCCAGGACATACAAATAAGCCACACAACTATAGAGATATACTTCTGTCGATACAAACATACGATATATGCAACAGAATCTACACAACAATATAGACACTACAAAATGTGTATGACATCCTAACCAATACACTACAATAGACATACATTATACCTACACCTCTAGCATTAGATCACACATTCACGTATAGATCTCGTTACATGTATACCATATGCATCCAAATACTCACATATCCAACCCCATATCACAATAGGCATTACAAGATGCATTACGATTCATCTACCCCAATAGCTTTAACACCATTGATACAATATATCCAAGACAATATTCAATACAATAGCCACGAGCACTAGAACATTAACTACAACCTTCAAGACAAATTAGATACCATGATATAGCCAACACCATATGCGAGACACAATATATATAGTATGTATGTGTGTGTAACACACACATAAGCTTTAACACACATTCAAACAAAGTATTCCATCCAAACCATAGTCACACACTTCTACAAACATACATATAGTAGACTAGGTACACTAGATACCACCCTTAAGGGGTTTAGACTAGGGGTGGCTACTTCTAGACTCTAAGGCCATCTATCTACCTAGGGACTAATCTACCCAATCACACCGGAGAATTACATGTACTATCCTTACGCACATCGCAGTGCAGTAACCGACATGGGCCGCCAACTGTCACGCCCCGATCCCCAGGATACCCGGGATTTTCAAAACTTATCCAATTGAGCTGGAGGGGCGAGGGTGATACCGAAAGAGATAGAAGAGAGGGACTAAAAGAGAATAAATGAGAGTAGCAAAAAGAGCGAGAGAGGAAAAGAAAAGTCTCGCAGGCTACTGCGCAGTACACATAATACTCCACAGGAGCCAACACAGAACACAGACAAACCACTGAAACATAAGTACCAAGAAGAACATATGTAGAATCATTCATATTATCCAAACGTGATAATGTACAACATATACAAACATCCCCCAACTAAACAACCCCAAAGGACAACACCCCCAAGAGTAACATAGTACAACTCTTAAGAATAAATCTAACTCCCTAACATGGACCTCCATCTCCAACCCCAAACTCCAAGGGACTCCACCTCTATCAACAAGTCCAAGACAACCCTCAACTAAGAAGCTACCTGCTACCTGTGGGGAAGAGGGGATGGTACGTCAAAGCGTGTCCAGTAGGGATACACAACTCAAATGTCATATTATTCATTACATCACAAGTAACAGAGAAGAGTGAAGGCATACGACATGTCAAGTAACTTACGGTAATAAAGAAAAGTAAATTAGCAAAAATGATAACAACTACAACTGCAGCTACAGCAGGAAATGTAAACAACTAGTATAGACTGCAAAGTATATTATTTATTTTGATGATGTTTCTTTGGAAACATGTGTAAATGTAAGACATAAGGGACTGGACCTCACCCCAAGGTGGGGTGGGAAAAGACTACGTCGCCAGTGGTACCCAAGCACTAATTAACTTTAACGGGGCCTCTCGAACTCCCTCGTCCCTGGCAGGAGTGAGACTTTACTCCACATCACCACAAAACCACGTAACAAATCACTCCCTGTAAAGGCGATGAAGAATAATCACCATAAAGGGCACGTGTCACTTCACTCCCTACAGGTGAGTGAGTGCTAATAATCTCACACCTTCTAGTCCAGCCCTTATGGTTACCTTTACTAAGGTATTCCCCAAAACCCCATCTTGGGAGGTCACCCTCATTTAAGAGGAATGAGACATCCCAAAAGATTATTTTTTCAACATTATTGTTTATGCAATTTCACAAATATGACATAAAGGTAAATATGCATAAAGAGCAAGTGTGCATAAGAGTGACTATGTATGAAGCGTTGTAAGACAATAACATAAAGAAATTTAGAACATCCACAGATGCATATATATCTTAGTAGGGGCATTTGAGGCATGTACACTCATTGTCATATTCATTTCCATCCACCTTTTCTTTCATTAACAACAAAAGGGTCGTGCACCTAAGTGTCATGCCCATCACAACTTCCATAATAACACATCATAGAGTGCCATGCCAAATAAGAATCCCACATCCAACATGTCCATGTCATAGTTCCATCTTTCCTTAGCAAATCTCCACTTGAACATAAAATAATTCCACAATGTTTCCATCTTTCAAGCAGTGTATATAGTAAAGAAAAATTGATATCATACATTTACATTGAGAATTTGACTTAGAGTTATAAATAAAACCTGTAGATAAGATATCCATGCTTCCGTAGGAACAAAAATCATAAATTTTGGATGTCTATGCTAATAATTATGGCTTCTAGAGTACAAAGTGCAAAATCTGTCTAAAAGCTGGATTAATTGGATGTAAAGATCAATTAATTGCAGTTATTCAAAGTCAAAATCATAATAAGGTTTCAACATAGAAAGTGTACCTATTTTAGTTAATATTCCAAAAATTATTAAATCAAGTCATTTAGAGTTCTGGAGTGCAAGTTATACTCAGTTTTCCAACATAGTGTAGAATCTGCCAGAATTTGATATTAAGACAGAAATCACTAATTTCGGTCTACCTACAGGCCGAATTTGAGTGTGGTTTCGAAATGAAAGTTATAAACAACTTAACTAGATTTCTAGATTGTATTTATACTTTTTGGAACACTGCAACAAAAGTTATGACCATTTCAAAAATAGAAACGGAACCGCAACATCCAGAAGCAAAAACAACATGCACATGAAGGGAAGGTGACATCTTTAGCATATAAGTAATTCCATGTTAATAAAAATTCTCAAATTTAACATGACCACGTGGGGATATCCACAAAAGATACAAAGTTTAACATAATCACACAAGGAATTTCCATAAAGATGTATGCTTTAATACACACACACACACACACACACACACACACACACATACACGAGAATTTCTAGGAAAAGTATGGACTTTACTATAACCACATGAAGGTTTCCATGGAAGATGCAATATTGAATACTATGCCATAGTAGTTAAGCTCCCCACCTCAAGGATCCAAGCTCCAACTCCCATCTCATGGTATCTAGCTCCCACCTTGCACCTTCTAGCTGAAAAGACTATACCTCTTCTCCTTGTTTCCTTCTCTCAAGCAAGTCTCCAAGGAAGAAAGTTAGGGTTTCATGGCAAAGGGGTGAAGGAAAATGCCTAGGACCTATGGGAATTTTGGCCTACATGGAGAAGGAGGGGGAGGAGAGAAAGAGAGGTGGAGAGAAAGAGAAATGAGAGGAAGGGAGAATGAGAGAAGGAAATTCCTAGAACTCTCCCTCTGTTTTTTCCTTTCTTTATCGTTTTCTTTTCTTTAATTCCCTTTCTTCTCTCTTAAGAATGGTATATGATATAGAATATTCTTTTGAATGGAAAATTTATGAAGAAGCCCTCTTATGTTTGACAATTGTTTTTATGCCCTTGTGCAAATTCGACAAAACTCCTCACTATGCTAAACTTTTTCTAAGAGGCCCCTCCTACATGCATACACACAATACACACATACATGCTCACACTCATGTATATATTCATCCACTTATTCATCCACTTATTCATGCACATGTACTCATCCAGGTAGACTACATACGCACGACCATATTATACACGTAATATCGCATTTCACATGTATGGGCATTGCACCTCCCAAGAATGAAAACAGCAACGATGCACTCTCTACTGGAACCAAGAGAGTGCATTCTCCTCGAAAAAATGCTGGCCACCTCTAATTTTTGCCTCTCATTTAGGCGTGTCATCACAAAGAACCTCTTACCTTGGTAAATCCACCCGTAAAGATCATCACCCCCGAACAGTGGCATCTTCAACTTCCTTACCCTGTCATCAATTCTAAAACGTCCATTGCCCGCTCGCCCCCTGGCCTTCCCATAGGAAGGTGGATGATAATTCTCATGTTGTATCTCCCTGGGTTACACATAGCCCCTCAATGGTTAACCATCTCCGTCTCCATCGCCGCCCTAGTCATACGCACCCTAAACTAGGTCGTCAACATTCTCATCTAGCCTGGGTCCTCGTCATAATCATCCTAGAACTCATTGTAAGCTGGACGTAATTGTTGTCGTTGCCTATATGTAGCAAACAAATGCCCACGAAGGACTTGGAGCTCTTTTGCTTCATCCTCAGGCCCCGAGAGTAGCTCATAGTCATCATCGGGGTCTCGGTGGGTAGTCAGGAAGCCACAAGGCTCATGGCAGGCCAGTCGAGGGCCGATGGGCCCCTGTCAGGTCGCAAATGGCCGCAAGGCCCCCCGCAGCTCTGCAGGGACTCGATGGGCCCTTGGCAGGTCACAAGGGGGTTGCGAGGCCTCTCGAGGCCTTGCAGGGGCTCTATAAAGCTCTAACGGGCTACCAGGAGGCCCGGGGCCCCTACGGCCCTGTATAGGCTCGACGAGCACCTGGCGAGCTGCCAGGGGGCCGCGGGGCCCCCAGTGGCCATGCAAGGGCTCGATGATCCCCTGGCTGGTCGCCAGGGCTCTGCATGGCCCCTCACGGCCCTAGTGGGCCTCGCGCCTTGCCAGACCTTGGTAAGGCTTGTTAGGGCTGACGAGACCCGGGTGTGGTGGAAAGGTGCGTCGTCTCCATAGCTTCATCCACCACCACCTTAAAGTTGTGATTAGTGTTAGAGAAAATCTTCTTCTCTTTCATTTTCCTTGGTTGGAACTCATGCCTTACGCTTTAGATCTTCATCATGGCCCCCTTCGCCTTCCAGATTCGACTTTGCCAAATCTTCTTTCTTCGTTAGGGCTTCCAATGTCTCCTTGATGCCATGGATGCCATGGAAGTTTTGGGTGTTGGATGCCATGGAAGTTTTGGGTTGAGCGACGATCCTCTCTTCTATTGATGCCATCTTCGCTTTTAGCTCTTGATCTTGCTCCTTTAGAGTTTCGATTTCGCTCTCGAATTTCTCTTCTAAGGCATCAACTTTCCTCGCCGCCATCAAGATCGAATCGCTCAGATACTAATTGATAGGTTTTCTAGGGTTTTGTGGAATAAAAATATGATTTTTAGTGGAAAGATGGTATTTTTATTGAGAAATAAAAGTGGATACAAGATAAATTGACCATGTTCGAGAGGTGGACCGCTCTCTCAAGGTTCTATTCAAGAGGAGGCCGCACTCTTTATAAAGGAGGGAATCTCTCAACCTCTAATAAGTTTTTCTCACAAAATCCATCATGAAATCCCTAATCCACCTAAGCCCCGTATAAATACTAATCAGATTTTTAGAAATTCCAGAAATACCCATGGACCCAAAAAATTACGAAAACATCCCTGATGCCCCAAAAATTGCAAAACGCTTCACATGACCTCCATCATTATGGCAAATGTGGCTCTTTATCATTCAACCGTATTCCTTTTGTGATCCCCTTATCACCTTGTACCTCCTTTTTGCCTCGCTCAAATTGCTGAGTATCTAGTGCGATATCCTCCCAGCTGTATCTATTTTTGACATCATTCTAGTGTTGTTGCTCGTGGGACTAGTGGATCCATTATTTGGTGTTTCGGAATGATATTGATTCTGAGATTAGTGCCCGGTTCTTAGAGTAGTGTTGCTTTTGAGATTTATTTCCTAAAACAATTTTTTGGGATGTATTTTAAAACGGCTCAAAAATTAAAAGGGTTTCTTGAAATTTAGTCGAACTCAAATTCAAACCTAACAAATTTGACTTTTTTTATGTTCAAAGAAGTCATCTGATAAGCTCAACCATTGCCCAGTTGATTATGGGTCATAGTTACAATTAATAGGATCCCTGTCTAGCCAACCTAACCTTTGTTTTTGATGGAGTTATGGGGCTTAAATGAACTTGAAAGCACCGAAAGTAGAGATGCATGACGCAAGTGTCGGGCATTGGCGTCGCTATCCTCCTCTCTTATCTGTTCGTTGTTGAGATTGGTATAAAGTCTAGTTTGTATTATATTTTAATTTCTAGACTTAACTGGAAATTAACTTATGACCAACTTTTTCGTCATTTTCCCCCTGCAGTTTCTTTAACAACAAAAGCAAGTACTTACCTTAACAAAGATAAAATATGAATATGATTAAGTAGTAAGTAATTTACATTTTAGCATAATGTATACTTTCTTATTAATGCGTTGATTGCCAAGGAGGTTACCAGAGTATCCTTTGCTATAAAAGGACAATGTATCACTTGCATTTAAGCTTCAAAAGTGGTTAGTCTAACTTGAAAGAGGTAGAAATCGCTCGCACGAAGTGATTTGGCCTTCGTTATGGAAGGACATGGCATCACTCACGTTTGGATTTTAGGAGCGGTTCAACTTGGAAGGGCATTGCATCGCTTACCTAAGAGTCATGGTTCTAAGCCTTTTTGGCTTGTGTGTTGGATCTCTACCAAGTATAAGTCTTATGAAAATATCTTTTTACAATTTTTAGGAGTGCGAAAAACAATTTTTATATTTGTGGGTAGTTTACACTTTATTTCCAAGAATACATGCCATTATTCTTGAAGGAAAATGAGTACATGGTTATGGCTTTTGACGGATAATTCCTTCCTACTAGTGGTCCGCCGCTTGTACATGATGGCTTTTTGTGGATTAGTTCCTTTTTCATGTTTAATGGATCATCGTTGTTTTTTTCCGAGTCCAATTGCCATTTTATTACTAAATCTCATCTCTTATATCCCTCTGTGGTTCATTTAGTGTTACGTGCCGTTCTCCAAAATACACGAAAATACGAACTTCCCCGATCCGTAGAGAACGAGAAGAGACAAGGCCGTGACAGTATTTAGATCCAATGCTTTGACCCCTTAACACTAAATACTACCCAGCGTAAATCGTGATTTAAAGAATAATTTCCACATGCCACTGCGAATGTTGGAATATTACAAACAACAAAAAACTCTATATTCTCCAACACAGATAAATCCACAGATACAACACATAGACACAAAAATTTACATACATTTAAGTTAAAAGGTACAGAGTTCATACAACAATTGTACAAGGTACAAGAGGGGATAAAACAGGTAATATCCCCAAACCCACAAAAGGTGTCCACACATCGAGTACAACTCACTCCCTATTCTACCTATGGGATGCCAGCTCCACGAAATCGCCCTCAGAGGGCTCCACCTCTAGCTCGAAGCTCGAGCAAGTCTCCTAGACAGGGTTCTGTCCTGCAGTCTCAGGCTCTAATCCTGGGAAAAGGGGGATGTACATGTCAACATGTGCCTAGTAGGAACTAACAACCCTAGGTAGATATGCCAATTTCAAAATTGTCCTACCTAACTAAGGGTCAGGCTATAAATAATAATAATGGCAAACGAACTAATTGCATAATTTAAAGCAGGAACATCACAGACATGGTTATAAAGGAAACACAACAGAAGTAGTGCGCATCAGGAAAGTCAGGCACAAAATAAGGGAACGACTACATATTATAATTCAGGGACATACTAGAACAACATTTTTCACATTTTTCAGTTATAGTTAAAATTTGGAAACATGGGTAGAACGTAGGATATAAGGCACTGAACCTCATCCAGGGTGGGTGGAAAAGTGGTACCCCTCCAGCGAACACGAGCACTGTGACTAACAGGGCCTCTCGTAACTCTCCCATTTTTGGAGTGATAATATCATGTCATACATATCTATTACCTCAAGGTGCATCACGATTACACCATGGGTCTCTTCAACTCTGCCCAACTCCCACTACCGGCTGTCGGTAGTGCGAGTGAGATCATATCCAGTATAGTCCAGTCCTTATGTGTACATTTACCTAGTTTTTCCCCAAACTCCGTGTCTGAAATACTCACCCACCTCGGGGCAGACTGATATATTACATGTTATATTACACTCGGGTGCTCATTTAGATCCTCAAGTTATTATTCAACGAACTTCGAGCATTTCTTCATTTCAACATCTTGAAGTCATATTATCTCTAGCATCATTTCATTTCAACTGTCTTCACAACGATGTTATAGTTTCCATCTCTACCAAGTATAAGTCTTATGAAAATATCTTTTTATAATTTTTAGGAGTAAGAAACCAATTTTTATTTTTGTGGGTAGTTTACACTTTATTTCCAAGAATACATGCCATTATTCTTGAAGGAAAATGAGTACATGGTTATTGATATTATTTCCTAAGGTGTATCCAGACCTTGGAATTTCCTTCCCACTAGTGGTCTTCAGCTTGTACTTGCATGGGTTAATACTGGCTTTTAGTGGATGAGTTCCTTTTTCATGTTTAATGGATCATAGTTGTTTCTTTCAGTATCCAATTACCATTTTATTACTTAATCTCATCTATTGTAACCCTCTATTGTTCATTTAGGTAGTGCTTCGATGGCATCTCTGGATCAAATCTTGATGTCATTCTGAAGTTGAAAATTTTCATTAATGTTGCGGTTATGATCTTTGTGATAATCATAGAATCTATGCATATCTCTCTTTTATAGTTCTAACCTCATTTAAGAAGGTGAGTCTCTTAGATATTCATCTTTTTATGTCAGTCAATTTAGTGTTGTAATCTTCTTGAATCATATTGGGGAATGAGTCATTCTATTCCTGGTGATCGCGGCCTCTCGAGTGGGGACCAAACAATGCTAATAAAACCCGCAGCGCACGGATCGTGTGTAGTCGCTTATGGGTCGAACACGAGGAGGCGGTCAATGAGTATTGGTTACTACGGGTCTTCGAATGAGAACTAACGTGATAGTTACGGTGAATCGTCGGTGAATGGTATAAAAGTGTAAACAAGGGGGTAAAAGCTCTAGGGCGTGGGGCATCCCTGCCATTTGACTAGGGTTAGGGTCGGATTAATGATTGATAGGTTGCCGGGTTCATTGAGACTCAGGAGAGGTCGTGTGACCTAAGTGCATTCACATATCCTCCACTGTCTTGATGCATGATAGGTTATTCCCATATGTCATGTCCTACCCCCCGCTGTCGCGATGCAATGATAGGCCAACCCAACCTATACCGATGTTGGGGGTTCTCCGATGCATCGGTGTACGTTGGGCGCATTACACTCGACGAATATTCCCAATCTTCCTCCAGCCCACATCGGCATTCGGGGATTAGACCTACATTGGGAAAGCTCTAATCGGTGCCCGTTGGTGTATCAGTCACACCGATAGTATGTATCGTCGTAGGGATCAGATCACCGGGTCGGTCCCGACTTTTGATCGGTGGCTGACCCGATCGCCCCGAAGGGAGGGGGTCGAATCTATGGCGATAATAATCGCCCCAATGTACCCCTAATCTCAACTACCCAGCAACCCAATCAGATATTTGGTTCAACCCATGGCCCTAATCCAATGGGGTTCGTCCCATTGCCCTAGATAAAAACTACTTACTACCAATTAGAATAGAGAGGGATTCTAGCTACGGGTAGGCATCCAAAGCCATGGAATCAATCAACAACAGCAAAAGATGATGAAACTATTAGGATCGCCTTACCCTTGCAATACTAACAACAACACACTAGAGTTGGGGTGAATAGTGTAATGGCAATAAATTGTGCAATTAAAATTAAACTTGCAAATGCGGAATAATAAGTGTAAGAGGAATTAATCAACACAAGCAATCCAAACGCAAACACAAGAATTATCCTGGTTCCCCAAACTTGGGTACATCCAGCCACACCAATATCCACTATAATTCTCACACAGAGAAGTGAATACAATCTCACACAGAGATACCTCACACAGAGGATTTGGATCTCACACAGAGAAATCCTTACTCTCACACAGAGAGACCTCACAAAGAGGATTTAGGATTCCCACAAAGAGATATACTTGCTTTCACACAGAAAGACTTTTTCTCTCTCATAGAGAGACTCAAACTCTCACACACAGAGATCTTAACTAACCCTCACACAGAAGGTTATACTCTCACACAGAGAGTAACTAGCTCTCACACAGAAAGCTAGTGTTTCGATGAAATAACAAAGTAAAACAAAAACTCTTACATATGCCTTGAGATGAACTTACTCATTAATGAATGCAAGGCATGGAAGAGGATATCCAAGTGATGATATTTTCTAGAATTGCACTTGGATGATTTCCCTTGAGCTTGACTTCAATGCATGAAAGAGAGAATGAGCTCTAAGAGGGAAATGAGAGAGTTTGAGAGTGGCTTATTTAATCTCAAAAGATTTTCAATTGCATCAAAAAGTTCTAATAAACTCAGCCCTCTCATATATATAGGAACCCTATAGGAACTCTCAAAACCCAAGAAAACAGCCAAAAACAAAAGGCTGCAACGGGTAGATTTTGGACTGAAATGTCACTGACAGTCGACTGATGTACAAATGACATGCGACTGTCCAACGGCGAGATAATACCCAACGGCTATAATCTGAGCCTTGACAGTCGACTAATGAAGTCAATACAATCAACTGTAAACAGGACATGCGCCTGTTAAACCTTCAGTAGGCGACTGCTGCAGGGGATGGAATAAAACAGAGAGATGCACTCTTACTCCCAGTATGCATACATGCGACTGATGAATAAATGATAGTCGACTGTAAAATAGACAGGCGACTGTATATCCTTCATCAGTCGACTACTGCAGGAGATGGAGAAAAACAGAGAGATACAATATTCGCACTTATGCCTTTCAGACGACTGTTGACCATTTCATAGGCGACTGGAACTATACATGCGACTGTAAATTGAGCATCACTCCACTGATGTGAAAAGCTCAATTAGAGTCAATAGAAATGTTGACCTGAGCAGTGCACCACAGTTGACTATAGAAGGCTCGACGGCGATTGGAATCACCCAGTCGACTGTAAATCCTTCAGCAGGCGACTGTTGGAAAGCTAGAGACTCCAAATGAGTCTTTGCTCAAGATGAACCTATTGGATTGGATTCTATGATAATCCTAAGGCTCACTAAGATGGTTAAATGCATATGCATGAATGAGTAGACCATTTATCAAGGCATTACATTAAACCTAGACTCAAAAAGGAGAAAAGCAATAAATGAAATTTTACATGAATTACATTGCTTTCCTTAGAGTCAATGGCTTCAATCTTGATGCCTTGATGCTCCCCATCATCTCCAAGCTTTGGCACCCTTTGAGTCTAAGCTTTGGCACATCTCCTCTTGATGTCCATCCTTACACCAAGTGTTTAGTCTCCAAAACGGATATTCTTGGAATGTAAACTAAGAAACTAAAACAAGAGAGTCATTAACAACAACATAATATCATCATCAAAATAACATTGGTATGAAACACCAATACTCAACAGAAAGAATCACAGCAACAACAAAGAGGGAAATATTCTATTAAAGAAATAAAGAGTATTTCACTAATCAATGTTTAGAACAATATAAACTACTGAATAAAAGAGTTAGAAATCTTACAAAACAGCCCCAAAACTAAGAAAAGCTAGAAAAACTGCTGAAAATGAGATTCTTCTCGCAGGAAGATGAAGGGGCGCTTATATGCACGTGGCCAAGAGACACAAATACCCCCCAGATTTTCCCTAAAAGCCATAGGAAAGGGGTTTGACACGACTGCGTCAAGAAACGACGCGGCTGCATCATTCCCAAAAACAATGGGGGATGGGGGGCTTGCCACGTGGTCGCGTCAAAGGAGACACGGCCGCATGGAAGAAGGTCACACGACCGCGTCGTCTGTTAACACGACCGCGTCGTTTTGCTCCAGAAGTTGTAAGTTCGCAGTCGCGTAATACAAGTTAACGTGGGCCGTGAACTTCATTCTTCTTCTTTGCTCCGAAAATCTTCTGACACGGCCGTTTGGTTGGAATTACGCGGCCGCGTTGAAGTTCCTTTTTTGACAGATTAACGCGGCCGTGTGGACATGATGATGCGGCCACGTGGAGCCTTATTCTTCACAAAATGCTCCTCCTTTGCGCAATCGACTACCTGGCTTCGCTCCTTTTGACTCTTTGCGCTTAGGTCTGGCTCTATGACCCCAAATTGGTATATATCTTCTGCAAAGCATGTGAGGGACCACAAAGCAAAAGAAGAGAGAAAAACTTGGGGAAAACTGGGATGAATTAAGAATGAAAGGGCGTAAAACGTGCATGAAAAAGAGTTGAAAACTGTATACAATAAACACTCATCAAAATTCCCCAAGCTAAACTCTTCCTTGCCCTTAAGGAAGACACGTGAGAGCGTAGATCGAAGGAATGCAGTCAAACATGCAAATGATGCGATGGAGCTTCGAGAATTTTCAAAACCCGAGAATATATACTCCAGTGAAATGAAAATTCGAATTCGAAAAACCAAAATGCTCGGAAATCTTTCCGTCGATGAGAATATGTTCCTAGGACGTCATGCCTACTCAAATCACCGAGCAATACACTAGGCGACGGACATACTCGCATTCTAAGACATTTCCTCTAACATGACCTTAGATTGAGCATGTAGGAACCTAAGATATACAATGTTTGAAGAGGGGATAAGTATGGGATAATGGAATATTAGTTGATCGAAAAAGTGGCGCTCACGACACTACACGGTTCCTTGATTCGAGAATTTGCCAAGTTATCCATGATTTCATAAATACGACATATATATAAAAAGTAATTCTATACACTATATTATTATTATTATTTTCTTTTCTTTTTTTAGGATTTTCACTTGGGTTGTCTAAAGAGTGTTGGGTCGGTGACTCACATATCAGACGACTGACGTGTCCATATTTTACATCTTTTCATAGCAGAAGGCCATTGCATTTCATGCCATTTTCGCATCCAATTCCCGTATTTTCCTACGATATTGCAATTCTAACGTTATATTCGAGTTTCGTAGTGTTTTATGGATTTTTAGGGATTTTGGAGAGATTCGGGATCCATTTTGGATATGGACAGATCTAACATGCCACTGGACCCGTTGGCGACGCTCCACAGGAGTTCGCCGAGTTTTGGTAGCCATGGGAGGAGTGGAGGAGAGAGCAAGAGGAGAGGAGGAGAAGCTGTAGCTAGCACCTGAAGACTTCCCAGGTGACTTGACCGAGCAAAGCAGCTACTCGATCGAGCAGAGGCAAGACGAAGGAGGAAATCAGATACACAGCCTGCTCGGACAGAGTACCCATGGTGCTCGGTCGAGCAGCCTCTATCTTCGAAGCACGATCAACCTTTGACTCGGCCCGAGCACATCTTTTGGCGATCGAGTCAGCTAGCTACTCGACCGAGCAGAGTTGACTCGGGCCGAGCAGACAGAGTGGCATATTTTGGAGGAGCGCGACTTACTGACGTGCTCAGTTGAGTAGTACATCTGCTCGGCCCGAGCAACTGACCGAGTAATACCCTGCTCGACCAAGTCACTCACTCGGTCGAAGATGTTGAAGGCTAATTTTGGAAAGTGCGCAATGCCATCTGTTGCGCGATCGAGGAGTGAAGGGTGGATCTGGATAGCTGTGTTGGGGAGTTGAGTCTTGAGGGAGTTTTGAAATTATTTTGGAGAAGAGGAGAGATGAGAAAAACTTGTTAGATCTAGATTAATTTCTTTGAAGGTTATTGGATAATTTTTGGGGAGTTCTATTGCTACGATTTGTGTTTTGGAATCTTTGGTATTTTGTTCGGATTATTGCTTGCTTTTATTCTTCTTCGTCTTTGGTACGTAAGCTTCTAAATCTTTATTCAATTAATTTGCTATGATGTTTTCTTCTATAAAAATCTCATCTTTGCTCGTTAAAATCGTTATAAGTGAGTTGTTTCATTTAGGGTTGATGGGTTAGCCCTAAGACTTTAGGGGGAAGATGTAGATCTAGATCTCTAAGTTAAATTGGGAATAAACGGGAGTATTTCGGTCGATCCTACCGAAACCCTAGGATAACCCGTACTGAGATCATGCCCACGGTCTGTGGAATTGATGTGCTTAAGGGGCATCCTTCGGATTCGAATAGGAAAATCGGTGGATCCAACCAATGCTCGTGACCATGACCGGCTCGTGCCTTGAGGGGATCCACCGATGAACTATAACGCTACGTTGAGGGCTACCGCCATTGCATCAACGAGAGCAACCGAAATACCTTAAAATTCTAACCCACGAGAGTGGTACGAATTGAGAGATTAATCCCCTAATTCCAATACAACGTAAGGATCCTATTCCAACATCGATCCCCGACGGTCCTAGTGGTGATCCCTAATACCCTAGTTCCCTTTATTATTGAATCAACAACTATACCACAACTATTTCTCTCAACCCGACAGCTATCTCACTTTGAGATATTGAAATAATCTGAGAATTCAAATACACTGTCACCGTCCCTGTGGGATCTGACATCCTTTATACTATAATTTGACACATAGAGCCCAGGATAGATACCTAGGGGCCATACTACGCCTGGCGACCGTGACACCGCCTAGGTGTAGGTTCCGGATGCGTCAAGTTTTTGGCGCTGTTGCTGGGGACGTCAATAGTGTTTCTCAGTTTATTCTTTATTTCGAGAAGTTTGCTAGCAAATCTTTCCATTCCTATCTTTCCACCCTTTTATTCTTTTAATTATTACTGTGCTACTAATTGTATTTGTCTGAGTTGTTTTGGTGCATGAACACTCGCTTCGGGGCGTTAAGTCAAGAATTATTGTTCGATCCCGAGATCGAAAAATGGCAAGGGCTCTGAGGGACTCAAGCAGAAATCAATCTCCCTCTGCTCAGATGGCAGACGATACTACTCCTTCTCCTCGCACTGGGTCCATTAGGGACTACATGAAGTCTACATTTGGGAATAATTCTTCTATCCTTAGACCGCAACTGGCCGGCGACGAGCTTCGAGCTGAAGACAGGGCTCATAAATTTAATGCAGCAGGATCTCTTCCATGGGCATCCTCACGAAAACCCCAATCACCATATTGACACTTTCCTGGCAAAGTATGACACGTTCAAGGCTAAGGACGTG
>CM061142.1:275041843-275065668 GCA_030789695.1 Scilla litardierei | reverse complement strand
GGGCGGGAATCGAATCGTATCGGTGTCCGTTGCGTGAATCGAGACTATCTTTCCGAATCGGCTGCAGATGGAAATCGAAGCGGGTCAGCCACTCTCTGGGAGACACGTGGCGGATGCGACAGATACTATCAGTCGATGCGTCATACCACGCGGATCGAGGCGTCATGTCGCGGATCGAAGCATCAAGGGGCGGAGATCGTCGACACGTGGCGGGAAGTCTGCGGTCGCGATCCATCAAGGCCTCTTATAGAGAGCTATGGTCGGGGAGGCATTGAGGGTTTTTCGCTTGAAATAAAATTTCTGTGAGCTTGTGGTTGTCAGAGATTGTGTAGCTCCAGCCGAGGTTGTCGTCGGTGATCCTGCCACCATTGCAGCGTTGTCGTCGAGGCCGTCGAGATCGTTCAGGTATACAACCTCTTCTTTCTTGATGTCTTCTTCAATGTCTTCCTTCCGCTTGTCGGGGTCGAGGGTGGCAGAGGGAGTGAGCTCCGCCACAGGTACAGTGGAGAGCATGGAGGAAGGGTCATCAGAGAGTCGGAGCAGTAGCGCGGGCGATGAACAATCAGTGGGCTCGCTCTCGGATGTCCGGGAGGACCAAAAGAAGGGGAAAAGGCCCGTAAGGAGCATCTCGAGACCCGGTACCCCGGCCGGTGTTACGGTGGTGGAGGCCGGAGAGGTGCCAGACGAGATCACGGGTGTGAGGTCGGTGTTGAAGACGTCCATTTCCGAGATTAGAGAGTCATTCGTCAGGCTGCCCTATTCCATCCGAGAGCCCACCTCGATGGAATGGGTGTGTTTTGCAGGAGACGGTGAGGTGGGGGTGTACGTAGCCTGCTTTCAGCAGGGGTTGCGCTTCCCCCATCCCTTTGTGCTGGAGGTCTTGAACTTCCTGGAGTTGCCCCTGTACAGCTTGATGCCGAACTTTTTTAACACGATCATCGGCTTTCTGGTGTTGTGTGTGAGCAACCGAGTCTGTCCATCCCTGTCACTATTCAGGCACTTCTTCGCAGTGAAGAGGCTGAGGTCCTACTATTACATGTCCTCAAAGAGAAGCCATCCCCTCATCAGAGGGCAGCCAGGAAAGATCAAGGGGTGGAGTAAGCAATACGTGTTCGTCTCGTTGCCTGCGGATGTGGTTATGCGAGCAAAATGGCGGGAGCTTAATCCCGAGGCGACGAAGGGGATCAAGCTGAGCGATGAGGAAGAAGATGTAGCCCAGTTCCTGATGGCAATCCCGGGAGAGGGCCTGGAATACGTGATGCTTACTGAGTCCGACAGGATAGCCTGGCACATTTGGCCAGAAGGTATAACGAACTCTATGACTACGGCCTCTGAAGTGCTCACTCTAAGCTTTCTCTCTCCTACGGGTCGGACCATGAGTATCTCGCTGGAGGAGATGAAGAAGCGAGATGCGGAGCAGGCGGTGCAGAGAACGAAGAAGGCGGATCTGAAGAGGTCGTGCGAGGAGGCCGGAGGGGATGCCTCAAAAAAGGGGAAGGTGTCCTCGAAGAGGACAAAGCTACCTGTGACGTCGGCCGTCACCGATCCTCGGAGGGAAACGGGTGTCAGTCGGGCCGTGGGAGGTTTGGTAAGGGGACCGTTGCCTTGGTCATCGATCTTGAGGGCGGAGGTGGGGGGCGGGCCGAGCCCGGGGTGGTGGCCCCCGAGGCCCGTCCGACGAGCCAAATGGTACCTCCCTTCGTTGAGAAGATCATAGCCCCAGATCGCCCGGAGGGTTCGAACGGGCCGGGCTCCTTGCCCTGGTCATCGGTTTGGGAAGGCTGGCCGTACGACTGTCCGCAGTTTGGGTTGGGGAGGCAGGCCCACCCCAGCTGCGAGGCCTCACTTATCCGCTTCAAGGCCCAAAAAGCCGAGATGAAGGGTTATCCGGATGAGGCCCTTCATTGGATGCCCTTCCGAGTCAGGACCGACGAGTCCATCTTTGAAGATGGTGGGGTGGCGGCAAGGTTGGCAGAGAATGTTTTCCTGCCCTGCGATATGGATGGCTTATCTGCCATCGAGCATGAAGGGCTGTGCGGCACCGCGATATGGCATGGCATGATGTAGGCGGTCCGATCTGGGTCAAGTCTCCCCCGTGGTTTTGTGGAGTATCCTAACACGCTTTTTTCTTGTCTTGCAGTCCATTGTTATAATGCTCGCCGCTAGGAACCATGCTCCAGCCATCAACAAGGCCGAGGGTGCCGTTGCGAGAAAGGCGGTCGAGCTTGCTGAGCTTCACAAGAATGTCGACGAGCAGCTGGAGAAGGAGAGGGGCAGGTGCAGTCAGTTCGAGTTGGAGGTCCAGTGCCTGAAGGGGCTCCTTGCGGATCATGAGGTGAAGGCCGCCTCCGTAGTAGATCGGGTGAAGGAGCTGGAGAGCGTGCTGGAACGGGGGGAAGTGCGCACCGTCGGCCTGGAGGCGCGGGCCGCCGACCTGGAGGCCCAGGCGAGGTCCGCGAGAGAAGAGTTGAACCGGGCAACCGAGGAGTTTAGGTCGTATCAAGAGTCGACCTTCTCCCCGCCCTCGCGAACGCGACATATGAGGGCCTAATGGAAGGTAAGACCACGGGATGGCTGGCCCGCCTAAGCCGGGTGAAGGAAAGGGCGGGCAAACTGTGCCCTCCGATTGAGGTCGACTTCGATGTGATGGTGGCATCGGAGGGGGAGGAAGATGTGGGGGAGGATGAGGACGTGTTTGTCGACGAGGCTGTGGTCGTCAAGGGGGAGGCCGTTGACGATGAGGCCGACCCCTCGGAAGTTAACGGGGGGATGTTGCCCCGAACATCGGAGCCTCGAGCGGCAGTGGTCCGAGCGACGGGGCCCCAGGCGGCAGTGGCCCGAGCAGCGGGGCCCCAGGCGACAGTGGGCCTCAAGAATAGCTTTGTCTCGCACTTCTCGCCCCTTTTTGTTTAGAGGGAACGGCAGGGTCGGCCCGAGGGAGGCCTCATTTTGTAAGGCCGGCCCCTGCTACTATTGTAAGGTTCGAACCATGTATATATAATGAACTTTCTGTTAGATTTACTTTCTCTTGTTTGGCGAAGCCCCAAGTTATATCTGTGGGATTAATGGGGGGCGCGCATCTCGGCCTTTTTCTCTTCGTCGCGAGGGGTGGCCTAGTTTCGTGAGCTCGCCCCGCACTATGAAGGGGATCATTCCCAAGTTAGAGCGCCCTTAGATTAGGGGTTTGATTGGAATAGACTTTTTCATTTAACTTATACAAGAATTTAACAAAAACGATAGAGGTTGGACAACTGTTTGACTGCGGAGTTCTGGTGGGATCTGGTGCGTAATCCGGTCTGTGGACGAACTGTGGAGCTGTTTTACTTGTGGTAAGTTGCACCAAGATGGGCGAGCTCCTGTCTGTAGGGCGGCCCTCCTTCTCTTTCATTGCTCGTCGCGTTTTGTTGCATCTTCCCTATGCTGAATGGTTGCAAAGGCTCCGCCTAGGAGTCGCTTCATCCTGTTGTAAGTTGCGTCAGGATGAGTGAACTCCTTTGCACTGCGGTTGTCCTCGTCTTTATCGTTATTCATTGCGTCCCCTTTCGTCTCTGCACCCATGAAGGGTTGCAAGGTCTCTTCGGGGGATCCTTACATCGAAGGGGCACCCCGGAAGAGGCGAGGGACGACGTGTTAGAGGTGGAGAGCGAGGCCCGGCCTCCATGTGAAGATAGAGGAATGGGAGGCGGGTGGGCCTTTGGTGGCTGGGCTGTCCAGCGGGGCTCTTGCCTTTCCGTCGATTGGAGTCGTCGTGGAGCGGGTGCGGATGGGGAGGGGCGGTCTGCCGCAAGTCCTCTTCTTCCCCTGTCGCAAGTTGTCTAGGGGAAGTCGAGGAGTGGAAGACAGGTCACCCCTTATGTAAGAGGAATAACCCATCGGCGGAAGGTGCTTCTGGAGGCGGGCCCGCAGAGGATGCTATGCCCGGTAGGGCGATTTGGCGGGGATGTCCCGTCACCCCTAACCGGTGACTTTGAGCGTTAGCATGCATCAGACGTCGGAAGAGGGGAACGGTCCATCACAGGTCCTCTAGTTCCCCTGTCTCAAGTTGTCCAATGGGTGTCGAGGGGTAGAAGGCGAGCCATCCCATGTGCAAGAGGAGTAGCCCATCGGGTGGGGGCGGTTCGCCCGTGATCGGTGGCCTTCCCCACGGTTAGGTCAGCGGTGGGCTGTTCTGGAGATGGCAAGTCGTCTGTAAGGAATATCGACCTGTCGGGGTATCTTGCCCCGTTTCAATCCTCGTGGGTGACGGGTTGCAGCTTACTTGCTCACTCCCCCTTTTTTCCCTTTCCGCGAGGGGATGTGGGGGGTATTTATAGACAGTGAAGGCTAACGGTTCCTGCCCAGTTAATGCGAAGAGCTGGCATCATCGATAGGCCCGATAGAGTCATGCCCTTCGAAACCGTCTTTGACAGGTAGCGTTGGACGTGATTCATCGGTCCTTACCTCTCGGAGGGTGTGTCGTTATTAACGACGCGTCTCCCGAGCGTCCTTTCGTTTCGACGAGACGCATCGGGGGCATACCGTATTAGGACCCGGTGTTGACCACTGGTTCTTGGCCAGGGCAGAGCCTGCCTCGGTCCGCGTGCCCGTGTCCTTTTCCCAAGGTTCGAGTTTTCGAGGATCTTGGGTCTGATTGGGGAGATGGTGAGCGGGGGGTATCTCAGTCCGCGCTCCTCTTTGGCTCGGGCGGTCGGAACTCGTCAAACCTGCCCCGGTTTTTGATGGGGACGGGAGCGAACGTGTAGCTCGGCCCGTGCCCTTCCCTGGTTTAGGAGATGAGGGTTGGCCCTGCCCCAACGTCTAGAGGGAGGGAGCGAGCGTGTAGCTGGGCTCGTGCCCTTCCCTAGTTTGGGTGGCGAGGATTGGTCCTGCCCCAGCCTCTGGAGGGAGGGACCGAGCGCGTAGCTCGGCCCGTGCCCTTCTCCGGTTTGGGTGGTGAGGATTGGTCCTGCCCCGGAGTCTTTGAGAGGGCGGGTACTGGGTCGTCGCCTCCCCACGGCCCCTATAGTCTGACGGGTACTGGGCCGTCTCCTACCCTGCATATGGTGCTCTGGTTTGGGTGGCGAAGCTCAGTAAGCTTGCCCCGGAGGGCTTCACTGGAGGGGGAGGGAGCGCGTAGCTTGGCTCGTGCCCTTCTCCGGTTTGGTGGCGAGGACTGGTCCTGCCCAAGAGTCTTTGAGAGGGCAGGTATTAGGCCATCGCCTCCCTGCAGCCTCTATAGTCGGACGGGTATTGGGCCGTCGCCTACCCCGCATATGGCGCTCCAGTTTAGCAAATCTCAGCAAGCTTGCCCCAGAGGTCTTCACTGGAGGGGGGAGCGAGGGCGTAGCTCGGCCCATGCCCTTCTCCGGTTTGGGTGGCGAGGATTGGTCCTGCCCCGGAGTCTTTGAGAGGGTGGGTATTGGGCCGTCACCTCCCCGCAGCCTCTATAGTCAGACGGGTATTGGGCCGTCGCATACCCCGCATATGGCGCTCCGGTTTGGGTGGCGAAGCTCAGTAAGCTTGCCCGGAGGTCTTCACTGAAGGGGGTACGAGCACGTAGCTCGGGACGTGCCCTTCTCCGGTTTGGGTGGCGAGGATTGGTCCTGCCCCGGAGTCTTTGAGAGGACAGGTATTGGGCCATCACATCCCCGCAGCCTCTATAGTCGGACGGGTATTGGGCCGTCGCCTACCCCGCATATGATGCTTCGGTTTGGGTGGCGAAGCTCAGTAAGCTTGCCCCGAAGGTCTTCACTGGAGGAGGAAGCGAGCGCGTAACTTGGCTTGTGTCCTTCTCCAGTTTGGGTGGCGAGGATTGGTCCTGCCCCGGAGTCTTTGAGGGGGCGGGTATTGGGTCGTCGCCTCCCTACAGCCTCTATAGTGGGATGGGTATTGGGCCGTCGCCTACCCCGCATATGGCGCTCCTGTTTGGATGACGAAGCTCAGTAAGCTTGCCCCAAAGGTCTTCACTGGAGGGGGAGCGAGCGTGTAGCTCAGCCCGTGCCCTTCTCCGGTTTGGGTGGCGAGGATTGGTCCTGCCCCGGAGTCTTTGAGAGGGCGGTTATTGGGCCGTCGCCTCCCCGCAGCGTCTATAGTCGGAAAGGTATTGGGCCGTCGCCTACCCCGTATATGGTGCTCCGGTTTGGGTGGCGAAGCTCCGTAAGCTTGCCTCGGAGGTCTTCACTGGACAGGGGAGCGAGCGCGTAGCTCGGCCCGTGCCCTTCTTCGGTTTGGGTGGCGAGGATTGGTCCTGCCCCGGAGTCTTTGAGAGGGCGGGTATTGGGACGTCGCCTCCCCACAGCCTCTATAGTCGGATGGGTATTGGGCCGTCGCCTACCCTACATATGGCGCTCCGGTTTGGGTGGCGAAGCTAAGTAAGCTTGCCCCGGAGGTCTTCACTGGAGGGGGGAGTGAGCGTGTAGCTCGGCCCGTGCCCTTCTCTGGTTTGGGTGTCGAGGATTGGTCCTACCCCAAAGTCTTTGAGAGGGCATGTATTGGGCCGTCGCCTCCTCACAGCCTCTATAGTCGGACGGGTATTGGGCCGTCGCCTACCCTGCATATGGCGCTCTGATTTTGGTGGCGAAGCTCAGTAAGCTTGCCCCGGAGGTCTTCACTGGAGGGGGGCACGAGCGCGTAGCTCGGCCCTTGCCCTTCTACGGTTTGGGTGGTGCGGATTGGTCCTGCCCCAGAGTCTTTAAGAGGGCGGGTATTGGGACGTCGCCTCCCCGCAACCTCTATAGTCGGACGGGTATTGGGTCGTCGCCTACCCCGCATATGGCCCTCCGGTTTGGGTGGCGAAGCTCAGTAAGCTTGCCCGAAGGTCTTCACTGGAGGGGGGAGCGAGCGTGTAGCTCGGCCCGTGCCCTTCTCCGGTTTGGGTGGGGAGGATTGGTCCTGCCCCGGAGTCTTTAAGAGGGCAGGTATTGGGCCGTCGCCTCCCAGCAGCCTCTATAGTCAGACAGGTATTGGGCCGTCGCCTACCCCGCATATGGCGCTTCAGATTGGGTGGCGAAGCTCAGTAACCTTGCCACGGAGGTCTTCACTGGAGGGAGGAGCGAGCGCATAGCTCGACCCGTGCCCTTCTCCGGTTTGGATGATGAGGATTGGTTCTGCCCCGGAGTCTTTGAGAGGGCTGGTATTGGGCCGCCGCCTCCCCAGAGCCTCTATAGTCGGACGGGTATTGGGCCGTCACCTACCCCGCATATGGCGCTCTGGTTTGGGTGGAGAAGCTTAGTAAGCTTGCCCTGGAGGTCTTCACTAGAGGGGGGAGCGAGCACGTAGCTCGGCCCGTGCCCTTCTCTGGTTTGGGTGGCGAGGATTGGTCCTGCCCGGAATCTTAGAGAGGGCGGGTATTGGGCCGTCGCCTCTTCGCAGCCTCTATAGTCGGACGGGTATTGGGCCGTCGCCTACCCTGCATATGGCGCTCCAGTTTGGGTGGCGAAGCTCAGTAAGCTTGTCCTAGAGGTCTTCACTGGAGGGGGGAGCGAGCGCGTAGCTCGGCCCGTGCCATTCTCCGGTTTGGGTGGCGAGGATTGGTCCTGCCCCGGAGTCTTGTGTCTTAAACTGAAACTTTCAAGTGGAGACGAAAAAATTCGAAGATGCGAAAAGAAAAAAAAAGTATTTCATTAAAGGCGTACAGTTACCGACAACATTTTAGTAGGTCCTCCGCGTTTCGTGGACGAACCGGCTCGCCCCTGTCGAGGAATGTCGATATGTATGTGGCTGGTCCAACGATGCCGATGATGTCACAGGGTCCCTCTCGTTTTGCTACAAGCCTCCCTCGGCGAGTGGTCTCAGCGGGCTTGAAGGTGGCACCTCTGAGGACCAAATCGCCGATTTCGAAACCCCGTTTCCTCACCCGGGAGTGGCAGTGCCGATGGAAACGATCTTGTTTTCCCCTGCGGCCACGGGTACCCCCTCGACTTCTTCAGCAAGAATTGGTCGTTGGTCACAAAAGTCCCCCCTCATAATGGAGGTCGATCGACAAGGTCTGCTCCGGACCTTTTTGCTTGGTTGACCCCACGTAGCAGCTCCTGGATAGATTCTGGCTTCCCTGCACTAATCCGACTCCTCACGAAGTTTGGAACTTGACCATCTGGTGGAGCAGGCTGGGGAGTGCTTCAATGGCCATCATGTATGGTCGCCCTATGATCCCGTTGTATACCGACGCGATGTCAACGACAACGAACTGCGTCATGCGAGTGACGACCCTTGCTTCCTCTCCGAGAGACACCGGCAAGGTGATCACCCCCATGATAGGAGTCGAATGGCCAGTGAAGCCGACGATGGGTCCAGTGCAAGGTCTCAGGTCCGCCTGCCCCAGCCCCACCTTTTCAATCGTCGACATAAATAGAATGTCGCAAGAGCTCCTAGTGTCGATTAGGAGGCGGCTGATGACGGCCGTCCCGATCTAAGCCTCGATAACGATGGCATCGTCATGCAGTAGCTATATTCCCTCCAGATCTTCGTCGGTAAAGGTAATGGGAGGTCGGGCTATCCTGCTCTCCTTCATATCACCGCCGAGGCTCGCTGCCATCACCTGCCGCACGTATGCCTTCCTGCTTGACGACGACGCCCCTCCAGAGAACGGTCTGCCATATATTACATCTATGTGCATGACCGGCTTCGACGGGCGAGGTTCCTCCCGCTCGTTGTCCGGTGGCAGATCTGGCCTCCGCGCTCCTCGCGGGGCCCTCTCCTCCTGGATCGGCCTTCTGCCCTCCACGAAGCCTCCCAGGTGACCCACTTGGATCAATCGATCGATCTCCCTCTTGAGGGTGTAGCAATTGTCAGTATCATGGACGTGGTCCTGGTGATACTGACAATACTTCTGGAGATCTCGCTTCGTCGGGTCGAACTTCATTTCTCTGGGGGGGTCTGGCAACAGTCCGGCCCTCGTCGCCGCGGCCAACACCTCTATCATGGGGGCGTTAAGCTGCGTATACTGGGCCCGCAGAGGTCCTTCCAGCCTCGGGATCACTCGATCAGGCTCTTGGGCGGGAACGAACTCTCGCGCCGGGCCCGGGCGGTCTTGCGGGCGACGCCCCGGGGGGTCGCGCCTTGGTTGGGTCAGCTAGTCGTAGCCCTGGGGCCCGTCTTCTTGCCTCGGCCTGGGATAGGGCCGAGGCTCGCCCTAGGATGATCGCGTCAGGGTGACTGGTTGTAACGACCACTTTTCGTTGTACGTTTTTTGTGCACGTGCTTTTGGCCGTGCACGTGTTTGTTTTAGACTTTGTTTGTTGGTGAACACTTTTGTGTGATATGCCGTTGCGAACGTCTCTGAGAGTATTAAATAGTGGCACTATCTTGGAACGACACTTCTCGAGTCGTTTTTCCACAATTTAAACTTACTCGATGAGACGTGACGATTTTCACTTTTGACGGGAGACGTTTCTATTTTTAGTTTCGTCGTCCGACGTCGAATTTGAGATCTGTCTTCTTAGTTAGCTCACATTCGTCATCACGATCACCACGATATTTATTTTATCATTTTTGGAGTTTATTTGACCACTTTTATATTTTTAACAAGTTTTATATTATTTTTAATAATTAATTTTTATATTAAATTTGGCCAAAGAAAATTTATTTGAGTTTTAAACGTTTTAAAGAATTTTTGAGCCAATTTCTAGCTCATTTGGACCAAGTCAAATCCTTGGGTGAGTTGGAGAAGTTGAATTTCAAATTTTAAATTATTTTAAACTTCTAATCCTATTAGATTTAGCCCTAGACCAAGTCAACCCATCTACACTATATAAACAACCCCTAGGAAGACCTATTTTCGCAAGAAATTAACCCTAGCCCCTTCCAAAACCCAATTTGACGTTGCGACGAATCGTCGCAACGTTGCGACAAGCATTTGCCGCACCGACCGAGAGAACGGGCTCCGTTCCCCCGCTCTGACCGGTCGCCCGCTCCGCATCCTAGCCGCTCCGCATCGCTGCAGCAGCCGCCGCCCCGTTCCCCCGCTCTGACCGAGGATTCCTCTCGGTCAGACCGAGAGCTTCGCCCGCTTCCGTTCCGCACAGCCGCTCGCACCCAACCCCGCTTCGTCCCCCGCTCAGCGCCGTGTCTGACCGAGGCGCTTCTCCGCATCGACCGCAGCTTCGCAACGTTGCAACCGTTGCAACGTTGCAGCACCCCGCTCCCCGCATCCAAGCGCCCCGACCGGGACATTGCCCCGCACCGACCGAGAGCCCCGACCCCGCACTGACCCGCTGCGATGCACAAGCCCGTTCCCCCGCACCGACCGAGCCGTTCCCCCGCATTTGGCTGAGTACGACCGAGAGCAAACGTCGCAACCCCGCACCCGTCGCACCGCTTGCCACCGTGGGCCCCCCAAGTTCTCCAGAGGTATTGTGGGTCCCCCAAAGGTCCCTAGGACTACTGTGGGCCCCACCTAGGTGCTTTCTCTCTGACGATTCGCCGTGCACGACGTTGCGACACGTCGTAGCCCGTCGTCGCACGTGCTAGCTTTGGAATCTGGAACCGTCGCTCCGGTTGATGCTCTGAACTTTCCAGCGAGGAAACTATATTGGAATCAGGACTTGGAGCGCGTTCTCTTATTCCAACCCCCGGCGTCGCTACCCGACGCCGGTGTAGCTTTCGCGTCGTGTTGAGGTAACGCTTTGCACCCCTAGGACCCCCAACCCAATGCATGCTAATCAAGACTAAAATCAGTAATTTCAAAGTATTTTAAATGTTTTAAATTCACTAATCAAGATTAATAATATGGACTTTAGGCCGGTGGACTTGTGCACGTAGGATAATTGTGATTTTTGGACTCATTGGACGGTGTGCTCAGACGTCGTACTTGCAGGCAAGTGAAACTTGCCAACTCTTGTGTAGGGCCATGTTTTTAGGCCACTTCCTTGTTTTCAGCGTAAAAGAGACTAGTCAGTGAAATGATAGCTGGCTAGACGCCTACTTGATCTAGTTTGACAACGAAACTAGATTCGTCACCTAATTGATCTAGCTTGACAACGAAGCAAGATCCAACCCTTTAAACTTGTTGTTCATGCATACTAAACTGTCACGTTTACTTTCCTTACCTGTACGCACTTTTAACTGCCATGCATTGCATCTTACATGTCATCCCAGTTGATTGTTGCATTCGTAGCACACGCTACAATACTTGTACTCCTTGAAAACTACTTCCGGGGGAAACGGGCCTCATGTGTTGGTCAAAAGCCAATGCCCGGGTTCCCTGGACCGGCTAGGTGCACCCCTATGCCATACTTGTTAAAAACACTTCCTGGCTCGTGATCCAGAAGCGAGCATTCCCGTTCGGGGGTAAGGCCCTGGCTCGACACACGTGGAGGGGTAGGGATAAACGGTTACTTGAGCTCAGGAGTGGCCTGATCAGCTCTCTAGCCAAAAGACGGAATCTCTGTGCACGAGGTGCTTACTTTTCTTGTCTTGTACTTGTCTTGTGAATGATTCATGCAATACTTGTCATCCATGCCATGTTTAAATGCCATGCTCGTACTTTACTTTACTTTACCTTACCTGTTGCACTCATTACTTTAACTGCCATGTCATTGCATCATGCTAGAACTGCTAGGTTGCTTTACTTTCCTTGCACAAGTCTCTTGTAGACTTGCTGACATGTGCCCCTTGCTCTTTTGGGTGTCACATTTAGACCCTGAGCCAGAGACCGTTGCTGTGTACGTGATGTGTTGCTGACGCTGAGCCTGAGTCCATGATTGCCCAGGAGGATTTTGGTGGACACCGGTGACCATTCTTTGAGTCTTTGTTGAGCTTTATTTTGTTTTAGGCCTTTTGTTAGTTGTTGGTGCGTAGCACCGTTGTTTTGTACTTTGTACTTTTGTTGGCCATGTTTGGGCCTTTAGTCTCTTTTTCTTTTAGCCTGGTGGCTTTTTCTGTGATGTTGAAACTTATTTTATGGATATTCTGAGATACCTCTTTTGTCTCATTTCAATATTATTATCTTTGTTTCGTTCGCGTTGCAAGGACCTGCAGTTTAAATTTGATTGACGCTTATCGGACTTGCAGCTTTGTGGCTTCAAGTCTGAGCTGACCTTCTCACGCTTCGCCTCTATATTTTTGGGAAGCGGGTCGTGACAGGTTTTGTTGGTGGCCCATGCAGGTCCAGTCTTGCAATTGCGAATTAACGAAACAACGATAATAACGGAATGTCCATTAAATAAATTGCAACATCCGAGTAATAAGCCCTGAGTTTAGTCGTTTTCTTATGACACTAGGTGATAAGAAGACTTAGTTAGACGCATGTGCTTGTTAGTTAGAGGCCTCTGTTTATTAGTTAGACTCCCTGCCAGAAATTGATTTAATCGTCGTAGGAGTTACCTTAGTGGTTATTGCCTAACTGTGACCATATTAGACTTCTAGAATTTCCTTTTGTCGTTCGCTTGGGTTCATCGATTTCGGACCAAGCTGAACGCATTACTTTACCGTCTAACCTTTAGAAGTCTTAGCGCTTAGTTCTTAATCTTTAGTTGGTCGACCGTAGGAGTTTCCAGTAGATTCTCCTGATTCATATCCTAGGCGTATGTACGTTTTGATCACCTGACCAATTTCCTTGCCTCGATTCACGAGATCGCCTCATGACGATCGTCGTCAATCTTCAAACATCGCCATTGCAAAACTTGAACCTTCTGAAAGTGTTTTTCAATCTTCTCTTCCACTAAGTTTAATTTTGTTCAAAATTTTAATATACCTATATTTCATCCTCCTTCATTGATTTAAATTTTAAAACGTTTGTCGGAATTTTTGAATACTAGCTTATGGTATTTTCCCAGCCTATATTTTTCATACATATGTAAATGTGTCGTTCTTTCATATATTAAATCTTACCTTCAACCATACTTTTGCCTTGCCCAATTCGATTTATAATTTTCCCTCTTATTTGTGTTATTCGAATGATACGTCGTGTTTACTTTAATATACTTTCAAGACACATGGAATTCCAGCTTTCAGCAAGTTGGTCTTGGCTCCTCGTTTTCGCTACTTCAGATTTTTGCAAAATTACTATTTTCATAACCTCTTCCTGCTTTAGACCCTCCCTGATTTGATTTTAAAGATTTGCTATTCGATCTTGATAATTCTTATGCTAAGTTACTATTATTTTTCTTTCCGCTCACCATACACGCTTTTAGAAAAATTTCCAAACCAAATTGAATTTCAATTATTTTTATATCCGTGCCAGACTTGTTGTGCTCGTATATTAAGAACCATGCGTAAATCAGTTTTTTTCATTTTTGGCAAACCCTGGTTCTCTAAAAGCAGTTTCAAATTGATCATTTTAAAATTTTCCATAGCCTAAAGTTTTGAAGCATTTAACATGACTTTAAATTCTCCCGTTACATGACTTCATTCTTTGACTTTCAAAACTTTTTGACAACATTATATTAAATTACTAACGTATAAGATTTCTAAAACCTCGTCCTTAATATTCGTGTAAATGATTTTACTTCCTTTTACATTGATTTTATATAAACCAATAAAACATTTTCTCTTATTATGAATATTCGACTCAAACTTATTCCAACTCGCTTTATCGATCTTCAAATATTCTATACAGATGAGGAATTTCAATCTTTTGAAGTACAACAGTTTTCAATTTTGCGTATTTTAGCTTATGCTATTTACCATATTTTCTTTTTCCCTCTTATATAAGCATCACTACATCTCCTCTTCCTTCAACCTAAACATCACCATTGAGTCAATGTTTCGTCTAACCAAGCTGTCTCCTTGTATTCGTCCTATATGAACTCGTGCTTATCGATCCTTCCCTCGTCACGCTCTCGACCTCTCTTAATTGCTTAGACCTTAGGGTCCGTCAATGTCTGTGTCAACTCTTAATTGTTAGTAGGCCCTTGGACCTTGTGAGGTAGTCGTAGTGCACGCACCTAACTTGTGTACGTGGGCTTGAATGAGTATACCCCCATAGTATATTAGTGCTTGCCTATTGTGTGATATATATATACCCGGAGTTATTCGTGATAGTATGAAGTTACTGTGTGTTAGTAGTTATAGATTTTGTGTGGATAGCTATACTATACTAGGGATGCCTGTGTATATAAGAGTTAGCGTTGAAATATCTAAGTTGTGTATGTAGTAAGAGATACTTATAATGGTTGAAATAAAATGATTGGTAAAGCTATGTGTATGTTAGTAGTGATAATAATAAGAGTACGTATGGTTAAGAGAGTAGGCTTATTGAGTGACCTATATACTAGTACGAGTGAGTATGTGCTCGTAGGTAGATATATATGGTGCTTATACGTACGTAGTTATGTTTTGTTGCCTGAGTATATAGGTGATATACATATGGTAGTAGGAGTATAATTTTGATTGGTATTGCTTGCTTTTCGGGATGTTGCATGCGTGCATACCGTGAGGTATACGCGACTATTGCACATCTTAATTACGTATGTGTGAATGTGTTAGTATACTAATTATAGGTAGTAGGCTATGGTGTGAATATATACATTATTTATGTGTGACTATACGGTGAATGTTTGTACTAGAGAGGGTATTATAAATATGTGGGTGCTGATGTCTGTAATGTTATTATTATGGTATATAAATTGATTTAACTACGTGAGTATTGCCTGACTAAATATTAAGTGTGATTGATTTATGGAATGTATATGGTTGTATTGGTAGATGTATATATATGGGAGTGGTATTGGTATAGGTATGAATGTCGTGTTACGTATATAGAATATTCTGATATATGTACCGAGGCTCACTCAAGCTTGAGTGGGTATACTCTAAGTATATTGAATGAAAGTTTGTAGTTTGAATATAGCAATGCTTGATGTATGTATAGTGATAGAAGTGTTTGTGCCTGGTTGAGTTACGCACATGATTGTGGGTCGCTACGCCAGTATATAGTTATAGGTGTTGGTCTTGTGGTATAGTTAATTACTAAGGACTTGCCTGTGTGAACGTATGTGTACTAGCTAAAACTAGGTGTGCAGGTGTGCTAGTTATATAATGATATGATTGGTATGTGTAAATGAAATGTTAGCGTGTATGGGTGTGCACCATGCACGGGTAAGTATGTGCTTAGTTATAGGTTTTGATGACTATGATATATGTGGCGTGTCGTTAATACAGTTATAGGACCGTACGTGATGTGAATATACGGTGAACTATTTGCATGCACCGTATGGCTATATATCGTGAAATTGTAGTAGTGGTGAATGTATATTAGATATAGTGAATTTGATTTAATAATGGTATGGTGTGACTATATGTGCTGAGATGTTGGTATTGGATGAATATTAGAGGGTAGTATACCCTTGATGTTTGTGCATAGGTAGCTATCTATACGTAGAGCAATGATTGTATTTGCTAGTATGAGATCATACCTATATAAGTATCTGAACTAGTGTTTTGTGAGTAGCAGTTATATAAGGGATGTATGTTTATATACCTGATTGAAATACATGTATAAATCTGACGGACTATAATAGGTATTAATGTATAACGTACGTGAATGTATATATATACATGTTGGTAGTGTTAATGTTTGACAACTAGTGCATATATAAGCACTTGTAATGACTATACCTGGTTGAATTATTATATGACTTGATTGGGGTAGTTACTAGAGCGACTAGCTATATTAGAAAGTCCGAGGACGGACTTTATTCTAAGGTGGGGAGGATGTAACGACCACTTTTCGTTGTACGTTTTTTTGTGCATGTGCTTTTGGCCGTGCACGTGTTTGTTTTAGACTTTGTTTGTTGGTGAATACTTTTGTGTGATATGCCGTTGCGAACGTCTCTGAGAGTATTAAATAGTGGCACTATCTTGGAACGACACTTCTCGAGTCGTTTTTCCACAATTTAAACTTACTCGATGAGACGTGACGATTTTCACTTTTGACGGGAGACGTTTCTATTTTTAGTTTCGTCGTCCGACGTCGAATTTGAGATCCGTCTTCTTAGTTAGCTCACATTCGTCATCACGATCACCACGATATTTATTTTATCATTTTTGGAGTTTATTTGACCACTTTTATATTTTTAACAAGTTTTATATTATTTTTAATAATTAATTTTTATATTAAATTTGGCCAAAGAAAATTTATTTGAGTTTTAAACGTTTTAAAGAATTTTTGCGCCAATTTCCAGCTCATTTGGACCAAGTCAAATTCTTGGGTGAGTTGGAGAAGTTGAATTTCAAATTTTAAATTATTTTAAACTTCTAATCCTATTAGATTTAGCCCTAGACCAAGTCAACCCATCTACACTATATAAACAACCCCTAGGAAGACCTATTTTCGCAAGAAATTAACCCTAGCCCCTTCCAAAACCCAATTTGACGTTGCGACGAATCGTCGCAACGTTGCGACAAGCATTTGCCGCACCGACCGAGAGAACGGGCTCCGTTCCCCCGCTCTGACCGGTCGCCCGCTCTGCATCCTAGCCGCTCCGCATCGCTGCAGCCGCCGCCGCCCCGTTCCCCCGCTCTGACCGAGGATTCCTCTCGGTCAGACCGAGAGCTTCGCCCGCTTCCGTTCCGCACAGCCGCTCGCACCCAACCCCACTTCGTCCCCCGCTCAGCGCCGTGTCTGACCGAGGTGCATCTCCGCACCGACCGCAGCTTCGCAACGTTGCAACCGTTGCAACGTTGCAGCACCCCGCTCCCCACATCCAAGCGCCCCGACCGGGACATTGCCCCGCACCGACCGAGAGCCCCGACCCCGCACCGACCCACTGCGATGCACAAGCCCGTTCCCCCGCACCGACCGAGCCGTTCCCCCGCATTTGGCTGAGTACGACCGAGAGCAAACGTCGCAACCCCGCACACGTCGCACCGCTTGCCACCGTGGGCCCCCCAAGTTCTCCAGAGGTATTGTGGGTCCCCCAAAGTTCCCTAGGACTACTGTGGGCCCCACCTAGGTGCTTTCTCTCCGACGATTCGCCGTGCACGACGTTGCGACACGTCGTAGCCCGTCGTCGCACGTGCTAGCTTTGGAATCGGGAACCGTTGCTCCGGTTGATGCTCTGAACTTTCCAGCGAGGAAACTATATTGGAATCAGGACTTGGAGCGCGTTCTCTTATTCCAACCCCCGGCGTCGCTACCCGACGCCGGTGTAGCTTTCGCGTCGTGTTGAGGTAACGCTTTGCACCCCTAGGACCCCCAACCCAATGCATGCTAATCAAGACTAAAATCAGTAATTTCAAAGTATTTTAAATGTTTTAAATTCACTAATCAAGATTAATAATATGGACTTTAGGCCGGTGGACTTGTGCACGTAGGATAATTGTGATTTTTGGACTCATTGGACGGTGTGCTCAGACGTCGTACTTGCAGGCAAGTGAAACTTGCCAACTCTTGTGTAGGGCCATGTTTTTAGGCCACTTCCTTGTTTTCAGCGTAAAAGAGACTAGTCAGTGAAATGATAGCTGGCTAGACGCCTATTGATCTAGTTTGACAACGAAACTAGATTCGTCACCTAATTGATCTAGCTTGACAACGAAGCAAGATCCAACCCTTTAAACTTGTTGTTCATGCATACTAAACTGTCACGTTTACTTTCCTTACCTGTACGCACTTTTAACTGCCATGCATTGCATCTTACATGTCATCCCAGTTGATTGTTGCATTCGTAGCACACGCTACAATACTTGTACTCCTTGAAAACTACTTCCGGGGGAAACGGGCCTCATGTGTTGGTCAAAAGCCAATGCCCGGGTTCCCTGGACCGGCTAGGTGCACCCCTATGCCATACTTGTTAAAAACACTTCCTGGCTCGTGATCCAGAAGCGAGCATTCCCGTTCGGGGGTAAGGCCCTGGCTCGACACACGTGGAGGGGTAGGGATAAACGGTTACTTGAGCTCAGGAGTGGCCTGATCAGCCCTCTAGCCAAAAGACGGAATCTCTGTGCACGAGGTGCTTACTTTTCTTGTCTTGTACTTGTCTTGTGAATGATTCATGCAATACTTGTCATCCATGCCATGTTTAAATGCCATGCTCGTACTTTACTTTACTTTACCTTACATGTTGCACTCATTACTTTAACTGCCATGTCATTGCATCATGCTAGAACTGCTAGGTTGCTTTACTTTCCTTGCACAAGTCTCTTGTAGACTTGCTGACATGTGCCCCTTGCTCTTTTGGGTGTCACATTTAGACCCTGAGCCAGAGACCGTTGCTGTGTACGTGATGTGTTGCTGACGCTGAGCCTGAGTCCATGATTGCCCAGGAGGATTTTGGTGGACACCGGTGACCATTCTTTGAGTCTTTGTTGAGCTTTATTTTGTTTTAGGCCTTTTGTTAGTTGTTGGTGCGTAGCACCGTTGTTTTGTACTTTGTACTTTTGTTGGCCATGTTTGGGCCTTTAGTCTCTTTTTCTTTTAGCCTGGTGGCTTTTTCTGTGATGTTGAAACTTATTTTATGAATATTCTGAGATACCTCTTTTGTCTCATTTCAATATTATTATCTTTGTTTCGTTCGCGTTGCAAGGACCTGCAGTTTAAATTTGATTGACGCTTATCGGACTTGCAGCTTTGTGGCTTCAAGTCTGAGCGGACCTTCTCACGCTTCGCCTCCATATTTTTGGGAAGCGGGGCGTGACACTGGTTTCTTGACGCCGAGAGTCTCCTCGCCCAGCGCATATCTTTCCGCCTGAGTGATTAGCGCATCATAGTCAACCGGTGGATCTCAGGGCAGGGATTTATGGAGGCTCTGATTTTGTAGCCCCGTCTTGAAGGCTAGCATGAGCACTTCATCACCGCAGGCCACCACTGCCCGCCTCTCATCCTGGAAGTGGCGCAGGTATTTTCCTGTCGTCTCTCCTTCACCTTGGATTATCGTGCTGAGATAGTCCAAAGGCTTCTTCTTGGTGCGCCCGGCCCGGAACTCCTGGCAGAACTTGTGGGACAATTCGTCGAAGCTCCCGATGTATCTTGCGGGCAAGCCGTAATACCATTCTAGCGCCGTGTCCCACAGGATCTGTGAGAAAAGCCGGCACAGGAACGTGTCACCCACATCCTGTGCCTCCATCACCCCATGGTATTGTTGCACGTGTGAGAGGGGGTCGCCTCTTCTGTTGTAGGTGGCCAGTGGGGGGACCTTGAACCTTACGAATCTCGGGTCTGACGTGATCCATCGCGCCAACGGCATGGCCTCCTCAGGGTAGGCGGGGCACTCTGGCTCGCGTCCTCTCCGCCATTCTGGGTTTTCACTCTGGTCCCGCCTCGGCTACCAACGGTCATCATGCCCTGAGGAATAGTGAAGCGGTCGCCGGGGTGGACTCCTTCCATGTGTTGGGGACTCGACGGGTGACGGGCTACAGTCATTCCAGTACCGCCGACCTACAGCAGTCACCTCTGGGATCACTCTCCGCTCCTGATTCTCCCTTTGGAGCCTGTCGCGCTCTGCGGCGAGGAAGCGGAGTTGTTGACGAACGACTTCCTCGTCCAGACAATCTGGGGAGAGATGCCAGCGGGCCAAACTTTGCCCCCGGGGTGGGGACCTGGCGAGCGACAGGCGGCGCTCGTTCATGTGTCGCCGGCCCGTCGCCGACACCTCCGGGATCTCCCGGTTCTCCTCATTCTCCCTCCGGAGCCTTTCGCGTTCCGCGATAATGAAGCGGAGTTGGCGTCGGGCAGTCTCTTTATCGAGGAGGGCTTGTCGGACGGCTTCGGTCGCTTCATCCAGATGCCTCTGTGCGGCCGTCGCTTCCTCCTGGTGCCTTCGCAACCGCACGATCTCCATTTCTTCCTCCAAGAGCTTCTGTTGGGCCGCGATCTCCTCGGTGAGCCCTTTGTCCCCCATTTCTTTGACGAACTGAGGGTGAAGATTCTGCCTCACGTTCGGGGGCTTAGAGGGCCTGGGGGTACCTCGGCTCTAGCCGTTGTGAAACCCGCTATCATCTTGGCGAAGGCCTCGAAGCACTGCTGCACCGCGCGGGCTGAGGCCTGGACCATTTCGACCTCCACCTCCGGGGGTGTATTAGTCACAGGAGTCACGAGATGAGAGACCAATTCTTGATCCATAGGGTTCTTGCTGTGGTCAGGGTTTCGGTTGATTGGTATGGGATCTGACATGGGTGTGACCCTTCGTTCCCACAGACGGCGCCAATTGTTGTAGGGTAGAACTTGCGTACAATGAATTTATATTATGGGGAACCAAGGGCACGATGGTTATGCTAATGACAGGATCAGGGTAGGCTATTTAGCAGGTGAGTAGTGGGGTGATGAGGTTAAACTTGTTGCGGAAGTTGACCACGGTGTCGAATCCGGTAGGATATGATGGAGGGGCCATACTTCTTAGGGTGAGGGCGAGCACGACCGGGGATGACGAGCTAACCTGCACAAGGAGCAACTCGTCAAAAGTCCGGGTTGGGGTCCAACCCTTAGCCTCTCTGATGCCTAAGTCAGTAATAGGACTTAAAGCAGGGGCTGGGCACGCAGGTCGGACTGAGGGTGAGCCGACCGTACGTGACGAGCTATGAGTGGAAGAACAAAGATATGGAGGACATTTGCTCTTGTGTGTGAGTAATAAGATTGAGAGTAAATTTGTCAACCTCTTCACCGTTGGAGGCGAAGGAGTATTTATACCTGACGGGAAGCAGTTAGGTGGGGCTGACCTGGCATGCTTACTCGATGCGATGAGCTGGCCCGGGTGTCAGCGGAAGCTTCGGACGAGGATGTCAGGAACAGGAGTGTCAGCCATGCTTTTGTCAGACGGTGCAACGGCCAGGGGCGCTTTTGTCAGAGTGTCAGGGCCGAAAGCATTAAGTGTCAGGGGGTGCAGCGGCTAAGGGGTGCTTTGTCAGATGGTCGGGCGGCCTAAGTGTCAGTAGAATCCTTGTACTAGGTTATTTGTCGTGTCCGATGTGCCAAAGATCCGTCGAAGCGCCTCCTAGGGGCAGGGCCCGAGACACGTCGTTGGTCTGGCCCGGGCTGAGGCTAAGCGGCCCGGATGCACATTCGACGTGCTGGTCCTGGCGAACTGGGGGCAGACTGACGCATATCCTGCTGGGGCCGTGTTGGAGAGCGCCCCTATCAACGGCCGAGGTAGGGTGTGCCCCTCTCCCTGTCGCGTCGGACTCTAGGGGCGACAGGCGCCCTGCGGGCCGCTGAAGGTCGGGTGTGGAGCGCCCTGTTTGCAGGGTTGGTCGTCCGTTCGGGGGGAATGGGGCGTGCCAATGGGGTAATTCGGCGGTTTAGGGCAAAAGGTCGGACTATCACGATCTTTAGGTCGTAACAACCACGATCTTTAGGTCGTAACACATGTCATTCTTTTGTATTAGCACGGTGACCACTGATGGGTCGAGCTGCAATTGCTGCGGCGAAGATCTCTTTGATCCCTTGCTAATATAATTGATGGACCGGATTGTTTTTGAATCATTAAAGAAATAACAATAAGTTAAGATCTTATTTGGTTGTATGCACTATGAAATATAATTATAAAGTTTAGCATATAGCCCAAGTGGGAGATTGTTGGAACTTATCCAACAAGTTGGATCTTAATCCAACGTTGGGCTAATATGAGGTAAATAATTATATGAGTGCTACCCTGTCATATTAAGCCCAATATATTAGTGATTTGGTTTTAATTAATTAAATGGGCTAAATGAGTTAAATAGGTTGTGGGCCTTTATGTGTGGTGACTATTGGGCTTCAATTCGTTGATGGGCCGAATTGGAAACCCTAGAGCTAAGGAGGCTAGCCCATATATATATATATATATATATATATATATATATGCGGTCATGATCCTCGGAGCACACGAACAAGTTAGCCGTCTTTTCTACGCCCCGTCGCTAGGAGAGAAACCCGGAGAAAGCCAAAGGATTTCTCCAACAGTTGATTCGTGTTGTTCTGGAAGATCATCTGCCGAATTATTGTCAGGATCTCTTTCAGACTTTTAGCGATGGACTCAGGTACGCTTCTGCTAAACAGAGTAGGTCAATGTTTTAAGATTCAGCATGTGGTATATCTGGATCTGTATTATTAGGGTTGTATACAGATTCAGATCTTTAGTTTCTACACACGGTCCATGGTTTTGTAATTCATTTTGGGCAGGTAAAGGGTGAGGGTGTTTGCTGGTAGTTGGTGACAGCGCTTGTGCCCTCTCCCCCCTCCTTCATTCCCCCTACCTGTGCACTGCCATTTGTATTTTTGTACATTTATGCTATTAATAAAGATATACACTATTCTTCCAGTGTATGTATATATGTGTGTGTGTGTGTGTGTGTGTGTGTGTGTGTGTGTGTGTGTATGTGTGTGTTTATATATATATATATATTTGACAGGTAATGGTGTACTATATTAAATTCAGAGAATGATACATATTTACAAACTAGATTCCTCTCAAGGGAAAGTAAGAAGAGAGGGGATAGGGCATAAGCGCCGTCATCCTCTACAACCTAAATTCCAATAAGGAAAATCTATCCAAAAAAATACAAAATGCCGAAAAATACATTCAACCATTATCAAGGAATCCCCAGTTAGCAAACGGGTTATCAGCGGAATGGATGTCTCTTTCAACATTACGAAGAATAATACGAACATCAGAAGCTATCTCCTCGAATAGAGCTACTCTCCCTACTTCTTTTCCCTCAAAGATCCTCATATTACGTTGCTTCCAAAGATGCCAAACCATAGTAGCTAGAGCCGTTTTGGCAAGTACCCCCACACAATCCTTAGATTGGTATGAAGATAATATCAAATCTCCGACCTCCTCAAGGGAGTTTGGCACAACACCACGATATCCCAATTTGAGTAGACTCCTAGCAAGTATGTATTTACTATAATCGCACTCAAAGAATATATGTTTGGTACTTTTTGATGCTCCAGAATTACATAAGACACAAGTTCCATCCACCGTAAGATCCCATCTCGACAGAATATCTTTGGTCGGCAGTTTGTTGCGAAATGCTCGAAGTAACGTCAAAGCCATCTTAGGAACATATTGCCCATGCCAAATCAATTTATAGAAGGGGAAAGTAGCACCTGGACTTCGGATCCCTTCCCAGGATTTGCGAAAAGTGAAACTGGATCCATCCGCCCAATGCCAAAAATCCGGACCTGGAGATAATTTAATAGCCTGGAGAATTGGTTGAAGAGGTTGAATATCCGGGCTTTGCTTCCACCCATTACCCTCCTAGTAATCACATACTAGAATTTCGGATCCATTTGGTGGGTTGTGATGCTTAAACAGGGGACCAATAGGATGCCAGTTATCGAACCAAAAAGACGTTGTTGCTCCATCATTAATTACTCGTTTGATGAGTTTTTGATATATAGGCCTATTCCTCAGTAGAAATTTCCACGTACCTGAATCAGTTGGTCGTGGTTTAGCAGTGTAAAAACCAGCTATAGAGCCTTGATTCTTCCTCATCAAATTTGCCCATAGACCATTAGTCGAAAGATATCGCCAAATAAGACGAACACCAGAAGCTGAATTTAGATCTTTAAGATGTCTTAGTCCCACCCCTCCTTCCTTCTTTGGAACGCACAGATCATTCCAAGCCCAATTATGTACTTTTCCCCAAATAAATCTCCTACAGGCCGAATTAATAGCCCGAATAACAGTGGTGGGTAGAGAGTAAGCTTGCATCCAAAAACTTACCATGCCATAGATCACGGAACGTACGAGTTCAATCCTGCCAGAAATGGACAATAAAGAGGAAGACCAACCCTGGAGTCTCTTTTTACACTTTTCAATCAACCGTCCAAACATGGAAGCTTTAGGATATTTAGATGTGATGGGAAGACCCAAAAATGTTGTAAGGGAAGTAACAACTTTGATTCCAAGCATATCAGCCAAATCCCGTGGATTTTTTGTGCCCTTACTAAAAATAACCGAACTCTTATCCAGATTGACCTGCAATCCTGT